>VDFB02273077.1:0-26704 GCA_007258455.2 Sequoia sempervirens | reverse complement strand
TACATGAAGAGCCCTACAAACCAAGATGGCCACGCTTGGAGCTATAATTGCGAGTACATTAACACCCATATGGTGGAGATTTATGCGCCTATGGCAGAGAAGCATCCTTGTTGGCAAAGAAAAGAGTAAAAAAGCAACTATAAAGGGGGCATTAGTTCAATGCTTAATCAAAGTTTTCAAATGGGCAACCTCTAGAACCACTTTGTTGGCTTGAACTTGGGTCTATAACATAACATTAGAATAGATATTAGCTTGAGTATATGTGGAAAAGCTCTTATCAATAGGTAAGTCAAAAAAAAGGAAAAATTTCTAATCGAAAATGAGAAAAGTATCTCCACTTTGAACGCATGCCAAATCTAAGTGTATTTTTTTGGTATTCTAGGCTAGTCACCTAGAAGTATCATATGCCAAGAGAAGAAATTAGATCTTAATAGTTTGAAGAAATCATGTATCTAATGCCAAGCAGCTTGGGTTCAAGGACAAAATCAAAAGAGATGCTTGATAGTTTCCAAATGACCATAGAAAGGACAATGGGGAGCTGCCACTCCTAGATGAATCAGATGAGACCCCATTGGGAGGCCCTAGTAAAGAAGACGCGAAGAAAAGTGGTTTAACTTGAGTTCCGTCAAAGTGGATTGAACTGTTTGAAATTTGTATTGCCATTGCAAGGCAAAGGACTGAAGATTCCATTTCACAATAAGCTTGGGAAGCATAGGAAAGTGAGGAGAAAGCCTTAAGTACCCTTTTAGGCTTTCAACCTCATGGGAATAAATTTGATTTCCCTCAGATATTTCAATTGAATCAATTAAGTCCTAATGTTGGTTTTGTGACCTACCAACATCCTCCCCAAGCCTAAAACATTGTCATGTCCTTATGATAACTTAGCATTGAACTAATCAAAAAGTCAAATATTGATGACCTAAAACTATATATGAAAACTTTAACCAAGTTATAGTAGTTGATGCCTATGATTGCAAAATTGTAATATACTGCCCAAAATTTTCAAACCAAAATATTGCAATTTTTCACAGTTTTACTTTGCCAACATTTCATCAAACAATTTGCATCAAGCTAGTTTGAGATTGTTTCAACTTCTTTCAAACTGATATTGTAAATAATCATCATAAAAGAAATTTCCCAACCTTACATAATGATAATAACTTCATTTATACAAAATATCATTGCATAAATAATTGCAAAGAATTTCTTTATAACTCTTTGTATTGCTGTTACAGAATATTACATTCAGAAATTTCAAACAGCAACAAAAATATTAAATAAATTCTAATATCTATGTACCATATTGCTGACCTTATAGGAAGAATTTTCCACAATCCATTCAGCTCCCAATCAGCAATATTGACCACATTTAAAACTGTATGGTAGCCTTAACTCTTTGCTATGTTTCCCCTTGTGATGGTACAACACTTTCTTGGAGCAATAGCTTCCAAAAGGCTGTGATAATCTTTGTCGAGCTTGTTAAAGGCTACAACAGGTTTTGAAAAGTCTAAAAGACTATATCATATGCATCGCCTCCCTTCATAATGAGTTCCCAATAAAGTCTTCAAAATAGTGCAACAGGCTTATTGAAGGCTAGGGTACGGTTGGGTAGGAAGTCCCAATTGATAGAATATATATATTGTTTCCCAATTGATAGAATATATATATTGTTGGCCCCATGTTTGTCGTTGCACCAAAAGGTCCACCTATTAATGCCCGATACAACTCTGCCAGAGTTAACGGATCCACGAGAGGTGGTTAGTCCATGTCACGAATCCCAAGGGGAGCATTGACCATTTATATATATTATTTTTACACCACACACAACACAATATTTCTAATACTTTACTATGAAGTATGCAATGTAATCAATGATATGAACATAAACAACAAATATCTATATTTGACAATTCATGGGATAAACTCTCAATTTTATTTTCTCACTTTATCTCTATACTATTGAAATGCCTTTAAATTCCAAAAACAAGAATTTTTGGCCCCTTTTCTATATTTACTTGCATTTATTTTAAAATATGGCTTTTTTTATTTAAATATTGATTTTTAAAAAAAATCTTGTACTTTTGGTTTGCATATTTTTTCCCCAAAAGATGTTTTCTGCTATGAGAATTACAAAAAAAATGCCCAAAGGCTACAAGTTTCAATAACAAAATAACAAGCACATAGAAAATATATAGTTGTCCCTAATTAGCGTCTACATTGATAGGTCTGCATCAAAATTGGAGTCCAAGTTCAATTAAACACTATAAGGGGCTGCCTCAAGCAATCCCTCTTGTGTTTCCTCCTCATCAACCTTTATAGCCTTTAGGATTAACATCCCAATGTGAGGCTAGAGTATGGAAATACTCAAAGGTCTATTAATCTTGTAGCTACAAGGTATTATGTACAACCACCAACTTCTTTGATCGTCTAGAGGTAAGGTTGTTTCTCTTGACTAATTGGATGAAGCTATATGTGGACCAATTCCTCTCTATATCAGAGGAACTAACAACTTGTGAAAGGAGGTTAATGGCAAGTATCCTCGACTTTGGTGCATCCTGGCCATGCCACATCCACCATTCAACATAGTCAATTTGAGCTAATGTAGCTCTATCCATACTCGCCTTTGGTTTCCTGAAGGTTGGATCACAAATATTGACAAATGCAAGCCACTATTAGTGAATTAAAGAAGATCCCTTATTAGTATACATTTTTCAAAGGGCCTTCATGAGCCCTTTTTTCATCTCATCATCATTAGATGGAGGCAATCTTCCAAGTCTAGCTACATACCTTTTAGGATTTATAGGATAGGCTGCCATATTAAGTGGGGTGTTTATAGTGTTACATCATTGCATCATAGTGGATCTAAGATGCTCCTCATAAAATCCTAAAGTAGGAACCATACTATAAATGACTTTCTTCATCTACCCAAACACGCTATCAAAGATTTCATAAATCTTTTTAAGGCTAGGAGAGTCTGTATCAGCATATCTTATGACTTGCACAATAGGCTCAATGAAGGAGCAAACATATCTACAAGTGCAAACAAGTTACTAAAATTAAAATTTTGAAAAAGATTAAGAATTTAAGACTCAAATGATATGGTGAGTGCTATTACAAAGAATGAAAATAATTTACAATTTAGAAACATTAATAAATTAAGTTTTTAAAAATTTAGTAAAAAAACTAGCAATTTCTTACCTCATTGTTGTCCACCAACCATCATCAAGGACTTTTTGTTTCACATTTCTTCCTTCAAGTTTACTTGTCTTTGACCATCTACCTCACTATAAATTAACCACCACTAATTGTAAAGCCTCCTGGACCTCATCAATTATGTCTAACAAAATGAAATAGCTAGCATATCTAGTAGCCACAAGCTTGAAGAATTCCTTCTTCAAAAAAGTCCTAAACAAAGCAAGTGAAGTGTGTTGGTTGCAAATGAACATTTATACATCTCTAGCCTCTAACACCACTACCTTCACCAAATCTATCTTCCCAATGTCCTTCAATGCATTGTTCAATGCATGAACACAACATGGGATCCAAAAAATGTGCTTCTAAGAACTCTCCACCATCAAGCCAACTAACTTACACACATGGGTTGAATCGATCACCACTTGTACAACATTAGAGGCTCAAACCTCTTCTATGGCATCCTTCAAATTTTGAAATTAGAAGTTTGCATCCTTCGTCTTCCTTGAACAATTAATAGCTCTAAAAAATAAGAGCCAATTGAACTTGTGACATTAATATTGATGAGTGGCTGTAGCTGAACTTGTGACAATAATATTGATATCGGTCCACCCATCCATGATGATGGAGCATCCATCCCTTATCCAATTTTGTCTCATTTCTTCCATCAACATACTCACCTTAGAATATTCTTTATCAAAAAGGGTTGTGTAGCTTATGTTCTTTAGGTGGGACAAATTTAGGGACCGACACCTTTTGTTTTCTGCCAATTCTACTTAAAAGATTGTAACAAAGAAAACAGTAAAGTATATATGAAACAATTCATAACAGCAAGTTAGAGAGATATTTGTATTCATCCGTAAGCATTTACAAAACGTTCGGGATATCAATACCTGTAGTCCCCGATCATGTATACAATTATAATATTTATAAGACGGTCGATGGTTGTTGAAAACTACCAACCGTCAACAACTTGTAATAACAACTGTCAAGAACTTCTTGCCGTTTACAATAGAACAAAATGTGATTATTTACTAACTACACCTTTCACATCTTTCAACATTTTTTTAAAATAGGGAGAACACGCCACATGAAATGGTATGGCATGAGCATAAAAAACTTAGCAATAGAAGACTGGACTGCCTCTAGTGATTGTATGTTAAACATCCATGTAACACTAGTAGTTTTTTTATTTCACTTGGTAGAAGTAGAACCCTCTCTCCTTTGAATTTCAACATCCATGGTTCCCACAAGCAATGGCACACTAAGTTGCATAATCTCCAATGGAATTCCCTTCTTTGTTGCCTCCCCCATCATATGCAATCTAGTTACCTCAGCCTTCTCAGCTAGAGTTATAGTCTCACAACCTTTTTCCCCTTGTCCATCTATCCACATAGCCATACTCTACCCCTCTCCCCCACCCACTGAATTTTTTGTCTTTCTTCTATTGGTGACACAAATTGTAAGAGAGATGTTTTGGGGTTAAATGGGCCTTTTGTATAGTTTTTGAGTTTGGAAGAGCATTCAAAGGGGTCAGTTGACCTTGCTAGCCTTGCTACACTCCCACTCCCAAAAAGTCCCTTAGTGGCAGCCATGCTTCTATAGCTTCTATTTGTAGCTCTTTGTTGCATTTGAACTTCAATCTCTTCATTTTTATCACTCCCACTTTTGCTCATTATTTAATTTTGTTAAGAATTTAAAACACATTTGCAAGTTCAAATAGAGGAGAAAAAATAAACAAAATGCCCTCCCTATGTGTTTGGAAATTAAAAAAAAAACTTTAAAAAATGCAAAGGAAATTGAACAAACAAATGGTAGACGGTAAACTTACTTCAAATGTAGTGGATTTGATATCCTAGTGCCATCTTCCACTCTTGTTTTCTCCTCTTTTTATTGTTGCTCCTCTTGCTCCTCTTTTACACAAGTTTGAAAATGTTAAAATGAGATTGTTTTTTTGTTTTTAGTTATTTTGAGGGTTGCATTAGGTTTAGGTATGGTTTAAAGGGGTAGGAGGGTTCTTGTGGGCCCACCCATCCCTTTTTTAAAAATTAAAAATTATGTGATCTTTTTTATTTATTGAAAAAGTTGTTAGACTGTATGGGATGGCTAGCCATCCCTAGGACAATAGGGGGATGCTTGGCTATTCCCTAGCCATCCCCTAGTGTCCCCTATGTCTTTTTCGACATCCCAATAAATTTCCTTTTCTTTTCATGCATAGGGGATAGGGGGGATGTTTCCTATGCATCCCCGCATCCTATAGGGGACAAGGTATTTCAAGTAGGGGATGTGTCCCTAGAGAGCATAATTTTAATGAACAATAAATTATTAATAAAAAAATAATATATAACTAATAACAAATTATTACTTAAAATTAATTTTGATTTTAGAAAATATCAATTAATAATTAATAATAAACTATTAATTGAAAATTGATGATTTAAAAAATTAAAACTAAGTTATTGGTTTGTCACAAAACATAATCAGATTTGAAATTGATTCAAGCCTAGTCAAGATTCGGAGTTGATTTGCTTGTTGGTAAGTCTAGGGTTCACAAAAAACTTTGTGGGTTCATCTAGGACAAACTCAGGCAAACTTGGGATAAACTTAGATGAATATTCAAGTTGCCACAACAAATTAAGGAATTTTCTATTTTTTTCTGCTTTGTTGTACCCCAAAATTAAAATTTTTGTTACACTTAGACATTTTGAAGAAATGAGTAAAAGTCTTGTTAAATCAGTCAAAAAAGGTCAGAATTTGGGTGTGTACGTCTTGCATGAGGGGTTAAAACACAAAATTTTCAAATTCTGACGATCTGGGTCTGCTAAGAGCAACTTAATCAACAAAACCCAGATCTCAGTTTTTCATCCCTAAATTTTAGGAAAACTGCTATTTTTAGAAATTTTCTCGAAATAGTAACGTTTTCTGGGTTTTTCTGGGTTTCTTTCGAAACAGATACTGGCAAAATTTTCTAAATATAGAAAATTTCTAAAAATAGAAAGTTGGTCCGACAAAGTCCAAACTGATTTTGATTGGCTCAAAATACGTCCATATTAGGCTGGTGCAGTCAGAATCTCAAAATAGTCAGTTTTTCCCTACTAGGTCTATTCTGTTTTTTCAGAAGCATATCTGGAGCTCCGAGGTCATCAATGGAGGTCAGCCGACTGTCAGGCGTCAGATCCAACGTTTGAAGCATTTGACAGAAGATGAAATGATGAACATGCACGAAGAACGAGAAAGAAAATTGGAAATTCATGAAAATTTTCTAACACTGCTGAGTTTGGGCGCCCCTGTTGAAGAAAGGCGCCCACCTTTTTGGGGCATCATAAAATTAGGGTTTCAAGCCTCCAGTCAAACTTCCTCACTTTTTTGTCAGCTTCACAGTGAATTCAGCGGTGCAGTTATCAGATTACTCAGTCATCCGGAATTCAGCGTCAAACAGGGGTATCCAAACTAAAGACAATGCGAAGAATTTAAAAAACATCAAAATTTGACTAAGTGTTGACAAAGTGGGCGCCCCTAGTTAAGAAGGGCGCCCAAGTTTTCAAGGGCCCTAACAGATGAATCTGCAGACGAGTGTCTAACGAAGTTTCTTCACGATTGATCCAGCTTTCAAATGAGATATCCAGCACGTCAATCAGAGTCCGCAGTCATCAGATACGAGGAGCTGAACAGGGGGTTCGACAAAGGCTGAGAACGAAGTTTCGGAAGCAAACACAGAAAGATCAAAAATAAACTAAGTTTGGTGAACAGGGGCGCCCCCCGCCAAGATGGGTGCCCAAACTTTTGGAGGCCTTAAATTCATTTTTTGGCGAAGATCGTCCCAGAGGACCCCACCTCATATCTCGTCAGCTTCGCGATGAGCATAACAGGCAGTCGATCCGATGCCCAGAGCTCCAGATTCAATAAGATCGTCTGTAGAAGAGGATTTAATGAAGAAATTTGAAGATCATGAAAATGGCTATCTCTGGGTGAAATGGGCGCCCCTGGAAGGAAAAGGCTCCCATGAATTCGGAGGTCAAGATGAAGTATTTCGCCAGAGATGCCTTTGGAACATCTTTCTTAGAATCAGTCAGGCTCCGCCGTGAAACCTTCAGCTCGCCTGCCGAATCAATCTACCAACGGGAAATCGGAGGCGAAGTAACATGTCAAAATGGAGAAAAGTTGAAAAAATTAAAATTTTGGCTAACACTAGAAGAAGTGGGCGCCCCAGGTGAAGAAGGGCGCCTAAATGTTCATGCCTTAGAATATTTTTCGAAGTTTCCAAAAAGTTTCAAAATTGCAAGAAGAGAATGGCGTCCAAGTACAAGGAAGCTGAGTTTTAGGGTTTTGGAAATAAAAGCAAAGAAAGCAAAACCTAATCCAAAGCCCTAAAGTCTATTTAACATCATTCTTTCATGTATTTTTCATTATTTTTGCAAGTAGCATCCAGGGGAGAAAGTTGGAGCAGCAAGTTTGAAGAATATTTGTGATTCAAAAATCCATAGTTGCTGGTTTTACATCAGATTTTTCAAATCAGCAAGCATAAACCCTTGCTTTTTCAAGCTTTTTGTTCCAGAAGATCAAATTTTTCAAGCAAAAGGCCAAGGCTTTTCTTTCTTATGTCATCTGGGTCTTTTTGCCTTAATCTTTTGAAGAAATTTTCAAGAAGTTCATCAAGTTGCAGCAAGTGCTTTTATTTTGCATGTCAGTGAAAACCTCAGTGCTTTCAAATTTCAACCATCTGGGTCCTTTCCAATCAGTCTTCTGAAGAAAACCCATATCACAGCTTTTTTCAAGAAAATTTCAAAACCTAGGGTTGGTTGCTTTTTCGATCAAACGTCAGGGTTTTGCAAATCTAATCAACTGGGTCCATTTCTAATCTTGTTCTGAACAAAACCCAGGTGCCAGCTTTTTTCGAGAAAATTGAAGAAATTAGGGTTTGCTGCTTTTTCAGGCAAAATTCAAAATTTTAAAAAACGGATGATCTGGGTTGTCTTGCAACGAAATTCTGAGCAAAACCCATATCTCAGAAAAAATTCTCAAAAATTTGTCCGTTGGAGCACAAAAATCAGCGTTCTAAAAATAGAAATCACTCAAAACTTGTCAGAACCTAGGCGAGTTTACAGTCATTCTTCAAGTTTTATAAAATGGAGTACATTCCCAATGTTTTCAAGACTGAATCAACTCTCTTTCACAATTACATCAAAACAGCTGAGACAGACTTGCATCATATCAAGCCGGTGTTTGATTTACACGCCTTGGAGAGAGCAGGCAACACTTCAATCAAGAACCTGGGACATTCTGGACTCCTCGCAGCAGCATCAATCCCTATATCAGTTCAGAGTCTTGAGTTCGTAATCGCTTGCATTAAGCATTACAACTCGGCTACTATGGAGATCCAGTCAGCAGATGGTAGATTGATTTGCAGTATAAAGCCTGATGTGATTGAGAAGTCTTTTTCCATTCCCCCGTGGCCTGAAAGCGTTACTCTCTCAAAGGGTGAATGTGAAAGGATATGGAATATGCACAAAGACAAATACAACAAGAAGATTGTACTGAAGTGAATGAAAGGAAAACATAAGAGTGTTGTTCACAGTTGCAGTCCAGTTGGCGGAAGGATAGGTCATATTTCGGTGATGTCAGCAAAGTTCGAGAAAGCGGCCATTGAGGTCGAAGATTTCCTGAGATCTATTGCAGATGCTGAAGATATTCTTGAAAAGCGGTGTTTTGCTATTGAGGGCATAGATGCACCGAACCGGGACACTGTTTCTAATTTCCTAGCGGATGTGATTGAGCTTTAAAAGCGACTTTCTTCCTAGAAGCTTTCTTTCTGCTTTCTTTCTATTCTTGGAATGATCCTTATCCATTCTTTGAGGGATAGAAAGAAGATAAGATGTAATAGTTGGCATTTCCGCTTTTTACGCTTTCTAGGGTTTTAAGATGTTATCTTCTTTCACAGATTTAGTAATAAAGCTTGCTGGCCCGAGCAAGCCCTAGATTAATGAAAGGAGATTTTAGGGTTCCCCTACTCTCTGCTTCTCTATAAATAAGAGCCTTTGCTCATTTTAGTTTCTTGGGCAAGTGCTGGTAAGGCAAAAGCTATTTGAGCTATTGTGCCTTCTATTTGTTACTCAAGTATTGTTCAATTGTATTTGTGATAAGCAAATTGTTGAGCCTCTTTAGCCAACAAGGTTAGTGTGATTGTTGTTTTTCTATTGTGTTAAGAATAAGTTTGCAAGCCTCTTTAGCTGCAATTTCTTGTTCAAGGCATGTTAGAAGTGAGCTTTGTTCCAGAGATTTGAGTAATAAAATCATGAGCCTCCTTTGCCTTGGTCGAAAATCTCAGATTTCCGTTATTTATGTTCCGCTTTTGTGATCTTGATTCAAACTTACAGTGAAGTGTGTAGGTGTTTGTTGAGAGAGAGGTTATTGAAGTACTTTGTCAGAAAATCTACCTTGTTTATTTCTGATTTCTCTTGCTCTACTATTACTTGAGAAGTTAGGAATGTCTCTAGTTTAAGTTAGTCGTAGTTGAAGTTCTCTAAATCAGAAAATCTCAGCTGCGGTGTTTGTGTTTAATAAACCTTGTGCTCTAAGCTGATCAAAAAGATAGGCAACTTAGTTTAGTTTACTTTCTTTCAAACACCATCAGCAAGAGGGAGCTTCCCCTCCTAATTTGAAGAGCAGTTTATCTTTGCATAGCTGTCCGTTTCAAATACGCATTCCAGAGGTGCGAATTTAAACGCCAACATGCTTTTAACACATTTTGATGCATTTTTAGGGTGAATCTATTGACAAAAATACATTTTTTTAATTTTTTGTTCATTTGAGCTCATTACATTAGACATCGTGGGAGATAAAACATGCCACAGTCTAAGATGTTTGAATAGTTATATTATGGGGGCATTTGAGTTGCAAAGCACTATTTGAGCACAATTTAGATGAAAAGAAAGCCTTTTAGTGGGATACGTCACAAATTGTTGATAAAACAAAATGATTTTATCCTTTCCCTCACCTCAATCTACTCCTTTATTCTTAACATCAAAATTATTTCCAATAACGTCTCTTGCAAATATTATTGAAGTAAGACAACAATTTTCATTTCAGTGGGAAACATCACAAATGTCTTTTTATTTTTTAACAAAATGTTAACTATTAAATAAACTTTGTATGTGTAATAAGAGTGTTCAAATATGGATATGTTTTTGATTAGGGGAAAATCAGGTTTTGATGGGACCCGAAACCCATTACAGTCCAATTTTGAAGGGACTGGAAACCCTATCCAAGCTAAACATGTTGCACCAAAGATAATTCAAATACCATCAGCAGCCCATCAGCAGTAGCACCAAGAATAAAACCAAACAACACAGGTTGGACAAAGGTTTTACAGGGACCTTGAACCCTCTAATCAGTAACTAACCAGGATTAGACTGGGACCTTAAACCCAAAGGTTTTGAAGGGACCTTAAACCCTTAACTAGGTTTTTCAGGGACCTTGACCCCATAACAGGTTTTGAAAGCACCATGAACCCTTTACAATCAAGTTTTGGTAGGGACCTTAAACCCAAATAAAAGAGGAAGCAATGAAGAGCCCCAACCTTTACCCAGTACCAACTGCCCTGCAACACCAACCCATACTCCACCTCAACAGGAGAGAGCTCCCCTCTATAGGAGAGGACAAAGTGAGATCCAACACTACCAAAGACACCACTCTTCTGCACACACCAGCTCCATCTCAATAGGAACCAACAACAAAGAAGAGCACTTTCCACCACCACTACAACAACTAGCTCCACCTCAATAGGAGAGGGCTCCACCTCAATGGGAGCAATCTTCACCTCTGTAGAAGACAACAACTGTAGAAACCAGCAGAAAGCCACCACTCTAATAGCGCAGGAAAACACTTCATCTTTTGACTGCAAGAGAGTTAGAAAATGGATAAAGGACATCCTACAAACCTCAGCCACAAAAAATCAGCACCTCTGAGCATACAAGAGAGTCAAAATAACCAGCTCAGACCACAAAAAAAGAAAAACAATACCCCCTTTGAAGAACAAAAGCTTTAAAGCATGAAAGGGGGTCAAACAAACATCGTTACGCACCAAAACATCCTGGGACTCAACCTAGATGAACCAGAAAAGACCAAGACACACCCACAGGCCAAAAATAGCCTGCAAAAACAAAGCACCATCCCCCACCGATAACAAGAGAATAGCCTTCCCAAAGAGAGTCCAAAATAAAGAGCTCAACAGGAAGGAACACAACAAACACATCTTGTGAGGACAAGAAATGAAAGGACCAAAGGGCACCCACAAAAGAAACTGCAACAAAAAATAGGTGCACAAAACCACACTCCTCAACAGAGAGAGAAAAGCAACGAAGAGACTGGGCATGACAGAAGGGAACAAACCCAAAATCCAACCCACCCGAGCCTCAAAAAAGACCACAAAAGAAAACCGAGCCAATTCACGAAGCAAAAACAAAAGCACAGAGACTACGGCAGACCACCAAACCCCATGAACAAGCACGAGCAAGGAAGGAATCCCTGGCTGTCCGCAACCAAGAACACCACGAGAGGCCAACAGAAGGGGAGCCAAAAGGCAAAGAACCGAATCCACAACATCAGAGACATTTGACCCCCTTCTAACACCACAAGCCCGCTCCAAAACCCATTTGAAGAGATCAAAAGAAGAGACCGCCGCAGGAGATTCCAGTGAATGTCAAGACCTGTAGCCAATAGAGACCCACAACGCCAACAACACAAAAAGCCCCAGTCCAACAAGAAGGGCCGCTGAACCAAGCAAAGCAAGGGAAAGAATCCATCAGGGTCATCAACAAAATCCTCGCCCCCAGACTCGCCAGAAGATGTCAAACCAAGAGCTCTACTCCTTCTCTCGCCCAAGCACTCCACAAGCTCTGCACCCCAAGCCGTTCCCACAGCATAGCGAGAAGGCCAGAGAGATGCCAAACACACAGGATCTGTAGGAAAGTAGAGCCCCAAAGCCACCAGACCACCATCATCATTGTCTTCATCATCTGAATCGCCCCCATCTATAGCTGAAACAGACGCCGAATTCAAATGACCAGGTCCGCGCCTATTCCCGCCTCTACTCTCCATTGTCTTGGTTCAAAATGTTAGGGTCCTAATACAATGTTGTTACTATAAAATATGGATATGTTGCTACTTATTTATGATGGAGATCTTTATAGACACTTCTATAATACAATGAGAATCTAGATTAAACATAAGCAAAGTGTGTATGTATTTAATTTATATATGTTTTTGTATGGACAAACCCAACCTCAATTTTTTTTACCAAATTTGTGAACCCAAACCCAAAAAAGTATCAAGATAGGTAACATAGTTTTAAATAATCAAAAAGAAAATCAAGCTACAATCATTTGACAACTCAGTTTTAGACTTTGACACAAGAACTTGTGACTTGACTGGAAACGATTGTTACAAGCCTTGACTTGATATGCAATTAATTGACATATTGACGATGAAAAATGATTATCATGTAACACAATCAAATTTTGGATTGGGTACAACATGAAGTAATTGTATGAGGGCATGGGAAACATAGAAAATTGGATGGAATTACTTTATGGAATCAAGAAATTCATTGTAGAGGCATTGTGTTTGTTTTGGGGACGAATTGTTGTATTGATTAATATAATCTCTTATTGATTCCTCCAATTCATTGTGTCCATTGTGAATGCATTAATATGATTTGATGCATACTCACTTCGTCTATATTTTTGTTATTTTTGGTTTCCTGGTTTCTTTTCCAATGTTGTAGATTTTTAACATGGTATCAAAGTAGAAACAACATGGTGAAAGCTGAATATATCGGGGCAGAATTTATTATCTTCCTCAATAAGATCTTGGAAATATTGCACAAATACTTATTATTTTTAAACATATATGCTGAAGTGGAAGTTATTGCAATAAATAATATCCTTAAAAGATATTAAAGGTTCCAGCATAGGGGAAACCAAAGATGTTGCTGCAATATGATGCTATACTTTGAGAGTGTTTATTATGGAAAATCGAGATATACTAGAGAGGATGGAGAATAATGGAGATATTCCAAGAAACTACTTAGGTCATCTGGATCAAAAACTGTAATCATGCATGTGTTTGGAGTGGAGCTGTTGTTCCCTTTCTTGTTACAAAAATTGTCACATTTGTCATTGTATTGACTCTTGACAAGTGTTAAAGTATGATATTAATGATATTTAGTCAATACAATGGCATGGCTAATGACACACTAAGGTATTGAACAGTATATATGTAACACTTATGTATATGGAGATATTGAAGACACTTTAGACAAGGAAGAATGATGCACAAAACACTTTAATCGTATATCAATGGATTTTGCATAGTCCCAAATATGCATGGGCATGATCCATGGAAAGAGATCCTTGAATATATCAACCAAAGTGGTACACATAGAAAAGAATATGGTAGGTAACAATAGTCAACTGAAATGGTCTGCTCATAGATTTATCATAGTCATTACTAATCTCCATAATTGAAAAAGGGTTCACAAGTACATGATAATCCAGAAAATCTTTCCATTATTAAATATATTCTTTAGCTGTAAAGAATGCAAATGTGCAATCCCAAGAAGGCACACATCAATTACTCTGTACTAGTTATTTATATTTTAAAGGAATATTGTTTAAAATTTATCCTTTTATCAGCTTTGTGGAAACCCTAAAATCATCAGATATTCTTTCTTTGACTGTCAATTTAAAATTTTCTTCAATGTTTTATAGATGTGATAGGTGGAATGGAAAGATTGACAGGCCAATAAATTAAACTTGCTAATATTTACTCTGAGTTTTCATCCAATTAAGTTATAACAATTTTGTTGGTTCAATGTGCCAATATGCTGCCAATTGTGCAAACTTGATGCTCTTCTTTCAATATTTGAACTTTGATTTATAATATTTAATATAGATCAAATAAAATGACAGTCCAAAGGTCTCATGAATAACTGGAACTTTCAAAAAATATCCTTTAAATAATTTGCATTGTGCACTTTGATAGATCATGTGCCAATTTCACTCAACAAAGTTGTATCCAGTTATGGTTTCTAAGAATGATAAAATTTGACATAATTAGAATCACCATAAGTTTTAACAACATTGTTGTTTCGATATGTCACTATGCTGTCAGTTCCACAAACTTGATGCTTTTATTTCAACGTTTGAACTTTGATTAATAAAGTAAATGAAAATCAAACAAAATGGCAGTCCAAAGGGGTCATGAATAACAGGAACTTTCCAGAAAAAATCCTTTAAATGATTTGCATTGTGCAATTTGATGGCTTACATGCCAATTTCATTCAACAAAGTTGTATCCAGTCAGGTTTTCTAAGAACAATAAAATTTTCCATCATTAGAAATTAGAATAGTCTAGAAGTCACTAACTAAGCATTGATTTTGTGCAAGGCAACTAAGAAAACTGAAAAACTATCAACTTTTATAACTTGGCAGAGATTGATAAGCACTATTCGGTACTTTTATTGATGAACTGACTTGACTCTGATACTTTGCAGATGGCAAAGTGCCATATTGTTTTCATCAATATTTGGAGGGATGTGCTACTATGGAAGGTAATACAATAATGCTACTTTGGCAGCCTAATTTAGAAAACTTAACATTAGTTAGTTCAATTAATCTGATCTTGGAAGACACATGCTGATGAGTTGATTTTGTATCTCTATTTGGTTGTAGACAACAAGTCATTGGTCCCATCAATGGGTTCTTGGTATTTGGACTTTTGATCTCATTTGCTATTCTTGTGGTACCTCCTTTTCTCCCTATCATTTCCCAAAAGATTTCTATGTTTTTCATTATGATGTCCTATATAGCTGAATTAAAAAGAAGCTAAATATTATCTCCTGTGATAGAGCTATATACAATTTAAGATCACTAATTTTGTAAGACAATTTTACATTCTATAGACTCAAATTATACATTACCAGGTACTGCCCTGTGGAACCCTGCATTCGTATCAGTACCAGTCCAGCTACCGCAGGTGGTATCTGTTGCCAATGATCAAACTCAGATGCCAGTCAACAAATTCAGATTAAATCGCCAGGTCAGTGTTATTATTAGTGAATAATCAGTAGCTATTATATATTGAATAGTCAGGTGAAAATTAGTTGGTTTTTTACTCTATTTGCCCAACTGATAAAGACAAATGCCACCAACAGTTGGAGAGATCACCATTTCATTGGTGATCTTCCTCTGCATTTGAGAGGAGCAGCTCCCTTGTATGATACAATTTAGTTTTTAGGGGTATTCTTTTGGCCAGAAAGCGGGAAAGGAAAAGCTAACATCTGTGCATAACCATGACACAAATGTGATGGTAAACTTAGGATAAAGGGAGCGAAGACAAATGACACAAAAATCACTAACTCCATACCCACGAAGAATAATCAGGAGAATGAACAGCAATACCTTCCAAGTATATATATTTAGAATTCACAGATCCCATAATAGATATAATCATAGCCAGATATAACAGAAACACCAAAGAAATATTGTAAATTAACACACAAGAAAACTTACAATCAAAAGGCAAACAATCAAACACAAAGATTCAAATATCTCCTTATTCCTTCAATAAAAATCAGAGCTCATAGACTCTATATCCTCTGCATAAACAACTATGCTAGAAAGATACTACTGCTGTCCTCCCCCTTTCCAGAATCGGATCCCTCTATACAAGAAATTTTTTCATTTTATAACATTTGCTTTCCCACCTTCCTCTAACTGTTTCTAGAAATAAATTCTTTATTTAAATTTTGTAAAACTGTTTGAATTTCCTTCAGCCATTTGGTATTCCCTGCCTGCTTATGTGGACAACATATGTATGATTTTTGACCAAGTTAAATCTCTTGATCTCCACAAATGTAAAGTGCCTTGCCAAATCTGATCCAAAATTTCTGTTTGTTGCCTTATGAATTTTGACAAACACTTGTCTTGCAAACTGATCACTATTGGTAATGGTTTTCTGTTTGATTTGCTCTTGTTTTTGATTGATGGAATGATGCATAAAATACATAAATAACAATGTCAAATGATTACAAACACTCTAGGGATGAAATGCAAGTCTTTTTGTGGTTTTCTCATGCAAATAAGATGATTGAAATCTATGCTAACATGCAGTTACAGCAAGTGACATTTTAACAAACACTTTGTATGCAACCTAAATTCCATATCATTGTGCATGTATGATCCCCAAACTGATTACAATCTTTGCAAATATCTTTCAATGACATTAAGCATTCCTAGCTCAACTACAAGATCACTTTATTCGATGAATGATAACAAACTGCTATGACAAAGATATATTATGACAAATGCAATTGTTGCTGCTGTAGATGACAACAATTACACTCTAATTCACTAGTGACTCAAAATACAATGCAAGACTCCTCATACAAATGTATATGCAAAACGAAGAATCTGGAATAGTGATGCAAGTAACCAATCAATTCCTTCTGAAAGGTTGTCCTTGTGGTGTATGATGGCAGCGCCTATGCTCTAGGATGGATTGCGATCCCTTCAAGAGCTGATTCAATTTTTTTGTGCCTCCAAACATGAAATAGTCCCTGCTCTATGTGCGCCTAGGTTACTGGTTAAAACCAGTCTCAAAATGCCTTCTAGCTGCCGCACCAATGTGCCAAAGAATAGCCACGATTTTAACCAAGCAATTGAGATAAAAATCGAACTCTTTTCCAGTCACCAAATCAGCCACCAAGCTGTGATTTCGATTTCCTTTCAAACTGAAACTGATCACCAAAAATCTGAGAATGTATTTCTCCAAAAAACGAACTCCCAATGCAAACATCCAGTAACCTCCAAACTGAAAATGACTTCACCAAAAATCTGCAATTATTCTCCAATTCGAATTTTCCAAAATTTGGCCAAGGGCCATTAAATTTTGCCACCAATGGAAGACTGAAGTATCTACCTCTCCAATCCAGCTAGGGTTGATGTTGCACAACAGAAACCCAACACTCTAGTGTAACAACCCGGTCCTTCGGTAAAATTAAAATTTTCATAATTTATATCCTACAAGTATGTAAACGTGTTATCATGACATTGCAATAAAAATTTTCCTTTTCTTTATTGATAAAACATGAACATGTTGCTATATCAATTTACAATAAAGTTTCCATCTCAATATAATAACTTCACAAGTACATGAAACATGGATACATACCTTAATTAACATAGCTCCAATGAGCTTTAGAACAAATAGTAGTAAGAAGGTCCAGGAGTCCGTCCTTTCAAATCTTGGTACATCGGCCGCTTGCTGAGGAGAAGAAACATCACTCGGGCGCTTTTCCACCAACCACGGACTTATAATGCGGTCCCCCGCACACCTATCGTTAGATAGATGGCCCTCCCTTCGAAGAAGAGATTGGTAGGGTATCCTTTAACGATTACCAACTGAGCATAGTGTTGTGTTCCTACATAACTAGGTCCTGTGCATACGGCATCTCTTCAACTAGTATGTACTTCGGGATCACAATGAACTGACAGTGTAGTCTCAACTATTTCACACTTAAGTGGATGTTGTACATTTCACTACTTTGGCCAAAGTATTATCATTCAGTACTTCGAATGAAGGTCATTTATCATATGCACTACTCAGGGCTGATTTGGATTAAGGCTTTCTTACACTACGTGTAGGTTGGTCTATCAGGGTAGTACGTACCCTAGGCGTCCTACTTCAAGTTAACTACTAGAAAGGAGAACAATTTAACAAGTACTCACAACTATCTCCCTTATACGGAACTTTCTCATCCTAGGAGCTTTTAATAACTTGACTAAGTTAATCTTCAACTAGTTGTGATCGGTAACTTATTAAATACCCTCATTTCATTCCTAAGTATTTAAATAGCTATATGCAAACATACACTCCTTATATGGAGTCAATACAAATAATGCAATTTACTCTTCAATAGATCAGTAAATCCGTCTACTAATTAATATAATTTACTCTTCAATGGAACAATAAATCCGTTTACTAATTAATGCAAGAGTTAATAGTATAGAACATGCATTAGCCTTCCTATTTCACAAATTTTCCACTTGTTTAATGGTTCAACAACACTTCTATAATTAAGGCAATCCTTTTAGAAATCCTTTCCAAGTATACCATAAAGAACAACCTTCCTTCCCTATTATGTTTCAATGAAAGTGGACTTTTATTTGTAAACTCTTCTAGACCAAAGAAGAATAGCAACTTCATGAAAAAGTAAAAGAGTTAACATCCTGACAAGAGCTTTCCACAGGTGTTGATCTAGTGAGAATTTGCTACACCTATAGCCTCCAGCCAAAGGACTTCTTAGCAGATTAAAAGCTCACTCTACGAAGGATGAACACTCTGAATTTGCTCACAAAATTGCTAAATGCTCTCAAAAACTCTCTTAGCAGAATAATTCTCACTCTCAGCAAATTAACACTCAGAAACACTTGTCTTTTTTTTTTGAATGAGACTAAACCCGAATTCCAGAATTGTGTGTTGGATGAAAGAACAGGGACGGCTCAATATACTAAACTCAGATTGCTCAATGCGTGTCTCTGCAATGAATGGAAGGGCGTGTATAAATAGGCCCGAATTGCAACAGTTTTCCACTTAAGAAGGCATGTCGAATGACAACACAGTGCTCAAAAATAGTCAAAATGATACTTGGCGGATTCTTAAACCCTTAGTCATCGAAATTGAAGGTGATTCGACTTCCTTTTAAGCCAGCAAGAGAAGAATAAATCAACTCACATGGCGGATTTGACAGCTCAAGGCGTCTTCAGATTTTTAAGGTATTTGAGATAAATGATTTTAAAAATTCGTTTCAAATGATAGGTCGAGGCTGCAACAATCCCATGTCGCCATTTTTGATGCCCTAAGAATAGTTTCGGCCATTATTCATTGACCTATTCTCTGCCCATGCGTTTCATACGCATTTTCTTCATGTGCGCGATTTTCTCAAACAGTTTCATGAATAAAACGTATTTTCCTCTTTCAATTTCAATGTTTCAAATGTTTGCATTCCAAAAATTTCAATTTCTCCTTGAGTTAAATATTTAATATTGATTTCAAAACAAATCTATTATTACCATGTATTGATTTCATATGATAATCAAATCAAATATTTCCAAAGTCATTTAATAAAGATTTTACTATGCAAAGTGATTATTTAATAATTTTACCAAGGTATTTTAAAATACAATTTCCAAAATTACTCAAGGTAATATAAAATTGATTTCCTAAATCACTTTAGGTAATAATAAATATTCTTATATATTTATATATATTTATATATTTTTATTATAGATTTATTTACTCCGTAATATATGAATATATATATATATATATTTAAATATTAGCATTTAAATATATTTACATATATACATATATATATTTAAGTAAAACTATAATATAAAATATATACGTATATATTATTAAAGATATAAACATTTAAATATTTACACTTATACGTATTAATTGTTACATATGTATATTGTGAGCCAGTCGGCATACTTTCAATATGCATGCATACGTATTCGTGTAAATATGATTGAATGTAAATTCCAATCAAATATTACTACTAACATCCTTATTCCCAGGCTATAGGTAACGTGGGTATATATATATATATATATATGTATATCACTATACGCAGTGTACACGTAAATGTATGTATACCATGTCGATATGTACGTATGGGCATATCCATCTGCCGAACATACGTATGTATTGACATGCATATACATACTCACTTGACCTATTAACATATATCCATTCACGTTTTCCATATCATGGTCAAAGCATAGTAAGTCAGACAAATGAGTAATGATCACTTTTCAAACGATAAAGAAGTAAACATAACTCCTAAAGCCTAAGGATGACTTATCTAGACCAACAAAACTGACTTGGTTTCTTAGAACCTATACTGACGTGTGTCTATGCTCATTTGGTACTCGTTACTGCTTACCCAACCAAGTTCCTCCCCGAGTGATATTTCTCCTCTGCCTGGAGGATTGGTCCTCTTTCCTGCACACCGTGACACAACAACGGGAGTCATATGCTCAAAACGAAGCAGAATACATGAAATATTTCAAAAGTTAGATTCTTCATAAATCAATAACCTTCTATTCTCCTTTATGCAGTATTTCACCAAGAATAACATCAAATGAAACAACATTCACATTGAAAACAAGGTACAAGCATCATTAATTCACCTCCAAAATTCACATTTACTCTATCTAGTAATGGCAAATTGTAACGTCTCAATTTGGGATGTAACATACTTCCCCCCTTCTGAATCATCATCCTCGATGAGGTATAGCTCTTCAACATATAGCTTAAGTCAAGTAAAGTGTAACTTACATTTCACGAAATACGTAAGATTTATAAAACATTCAACCTATGTAGTAATCTTGTCCTTTTTGGAACTTGCTTCGAGTGTTCACACTATCGCATAGGGAAATCTTGTATGCCTCACACATACTTACTCTCCCAAAGAGTTTTAACACATATACACATCCGAGTTATAATAGTAACTATACATCACACCAAACACACAGTGATCGGAAATCATTGGTCCATGAATTTATCCCTAGTATAATCTAAATAGAAAAGGAAAGTCGATGCATTGTACACTACATCGTGGGTCCAATCCTTCTCTTTTGGTATTTACACTATTAGACAAATCATAAACCGAGTCCTTCTGCCACTTACACATTCATTATCCTTACTACATAATACTTGTACTTGATTATTTGTCCATTGGGAGCACAACTTTTACTCCTAGACACCTGTCAAATCTTGATACTGCTTTATACATAAGCTTTGTATCTCAAAGTTTCATTGATAACTTCAATCTATTACTCCTTTTTGACATTTTATCAAGTCTATGATTCACTCAATTCTAAGCCTTTTTCAGCTTAATTGAGTTTTTAGTCTTTTATATCATATAATGGTCCAAACTTCAATATTAAAAGTTTATAAATCATTCAAGACTTATTCTACCATCTTTGCTTATTTTGACTATACATGATAATATACTGCACATTCGATCTGTTGAATGTTTCGTAGTTTGATCAGGGTTTACACAACCTTATCATTATTGCTAAACTGAGATAACCTCTCAGGATTACTAAGCCTCTACTTTCCACAATATATTATTTAGGACCAATTATCCTATAAGTCAAGTTTTCCATAAACGTTGGTTTCATCGATGAGTTTGTTTACTTGAACATTATGTCAGTTATACTAACATAGACAGATTGATCTGTCTCTTGTTCTACCATTTTTCTTTTGGAATCTCAAGAGAGTATACATGACTTACCGATGATGACATCCGGTCTTCATTTCCTGGTATACTAGTCATTACCTTGCCACATTCTGAGTAACTTTGCACTCTATCTTTCCAAGTTTATAGTAGTTTCTCATCCAACAATTCTTGTTGTTGTTTCGATGTCCTAACTCTGTCATTAGTTTCCTCGTTCCATACCAATTTCTTCAAAATTTTGGGTACATAGGTTCTTTTACATCTAATAATAGTCTACTCTTGACTAGTTGGAAACCTATTTTACGATCTCACGCCATTTTTAATTCCCATATAATAATGGTTATAAGTTTTGCGGAGATAAATCTCATCCATATCTTGGATCTCTTCTGTCCTTGGATTATTTTCAAAGATGTTATCCATCTTTTAACTCAATCAAATTTTCCAGATAATTTTGGTACTAATTTTGAGTGTTAATCCATGTTCCGTCATATTGATCCCTAGATAATAGTAAATTTAATTACCTACCTAGTTACCAAGCATGAACATTCCTCGTTGGTTCCATTGAATCTCTTAATCATATAGGAGAGCTCCAACTTCAATACATCCTTTTGAGTTCAAGTAACATCCCCGGTG
This sequence comes from Sequoia sempervirens, assembly GCA_007258455.2. NCBI lineage: Eukaryota > Viridiplantae > Streptophyta > Pinopsida > Cupressales > Cupressaceae > Sequoia > Sequoia sempervirens. The sequence continues at coordinate 4,572 of VDFB02273077.1, read as the reverse complement.
CTTTACTCAATAAAAATTCCCATTATTTCTCATAAAATGTTATATTGCTCCGACATAACAATGGATGCTTCCCTTTTGAGAGTGTCTTCTCTTTAATATAAGAGCCACTCACTACGTTCTAGTCAATACGATGACTTCTATCCTGGAGTGTAAAGTAGCTTCTTTAACTCACTAAGTATTCTACCTTTGTTTCCACACATAGAATCTCAATCAAGGCCGAATGTACAACTCAACCAAGTAGATTTATTCCAACTACAAGGCTTTTAAGAGTAGTCAATTATTTAACCCAACTCAATGGGTTAGATCTTATCCTTAGATCTTTCTCTTCATTCGAATGAACTTCTTGTTCCCATTAGGTTATTACAAACCTAGGGTTTCATTAAAGATGGTGATCAAGTGATCAGCCATGTAAAGATAATTGATGCATTGTATAGCATCATACCCTACCATATTTTCCATTCCATTTCTATGGCTTATGGTTAAACCTTTTCATCCTCGGGTTTCTTAGCACAATAAGTTTTACAGTTTCTAGTCTTTTTCATGAAATGAATATTTTTCATATTACTACTTATGTATAGAAATAACATCGTTATCTACTTTTCCTTATATAATGTGTATAGAAACATAGAGACACTTTCTTTCAGTCATGAGTATCTTAAAGCTTTCCTTGCCAATCTTATAGGCAATGTTCTTTCTTATCATGATCAAATTATCTGCCTATCCTTTTTCCTAGGCATCAAATGATAATTTCGTTTGATTCTTCTAATCAAATAAATATAAGGTATGAGATGATAATAGATCATAATCCTTGATCTTTCCGATTATCTTTCTTCAGAAATCTCAATACCTTTTTCCTTGTGGATATCAAAAGATAATATCGTTTGATCTTTCAATCAAATAATCCTAAGTATGGGTTTATTTAACTTTCTCCGAAGATCCCAATACCTCTTTTCTTGGATTATAAACTGTATGACTTATTTGTCATCATGACTTGCGAAGAAGACATTAGTTCTTCCAAACTGAGAACATACCCACGTTCTTTTGTTGAATGGGATACTAAACTCGAGTCAACCCACTCTTTTCCTTCCCCCCTTAGAGTTTCCACAACTTTTGATCTACTCAAGTTGAACTCCCAGCAAATTCTTACTTCTTTTGTAAGGATTTGTCGTTTCCTTTTTGATGAATTTCCATTGCCTCTACCTTGTCTCAAGGCATACCTCAAATATACTTTCCCCAAAGTTAGATTTGTCATTGATTTCTATCCCATAGATTTCAATAACTTGGATCATCCAACGGAAGATCTAATAAACAACAACTTATAAGTTATGAGACACTTCATTAATCCAATTCTCTTTTCAACATCCCTTTGGCGGAGGGTACTCTATATCCATAAAACTTGTATTCCCTTTCCATTTGGAACATTCTAAACAAAAGTTTGACTTTCACAAACATGAAGGTGAGTTTAGCTTATACTCTAACCAATCTTTGTTAAACCTCTGGTAAAACCGTCCTGACTTACCACTTTAGGCTTCTTTATTCTTCAGTCACTTTTCAAGTGACTTAATTCCAATGCTCGGAATCTTCCTTTCTTTTAATCTCTAGAGATACCAAAGTTGTTTGGTCTCTTTTTCACTTCTTAATCAAAACTCCAATAATCTAATTGATTTTGGTCAGTGGAACCTTGTCCACTTTGTTGATTACTTTAATTCAGACCATTCTGGTCTTTTCTCTTATCCCTAAGCTACTAACTCTTTTTCCTTGAAAGCTCCTATCTTTACATTAGCTTATTGTCAAGAGTTCTCCAACTCTCGTGGATACTTCCTTCGTTGACTTCCTTATTCAATCTAATTTATGCTGACATTGCATATACATAGATTCGTAGTGTTTTCACTAAATCCAAAAGTTCCTAACTCTTTGCAACTATAGTTTACTACTATAACAAGGGTTATCTTATTCCTTTTGGCTGCCTTAGAGTCATAAAACTATTTCGTTGGATAAAGGTATACACTAGTTATTCTTCCTAACCTTTCTTCATAACTTGATTGCATAATCTTCCGCAATCCTAGGTACTGACATAAATTGTTGGTTTTAGGAGTTCCTACTTCCGGGACAACTCTTAACTTGTCTTCAATTTTCATAAGTTACTAAGGATCTCGCATTTCCTTTTTACTTCTCTAAGTTCTTTTCTCTTGCCGTTTTGGCACAAGAACTTTTCAACCTTTATCTTCTGATAAAGTTTACGCGTTGTTGCGTAATGAGCTCATAGGTTCCTAGTGTAAAACCTGGTAGCTCTGATACCACATCTTCTTGACCCTTCGGTAAAATTAAAATTTTAATAATTTACATCCTACAAGTATGTAAACGAGTTAATCATGTCATTGCAATAGAATTTTTCTTTTTCTTTATTGACAAAACATGAACAAATTGCCATATTAATATACAACAAAGATTCCATTTCAATATAATAACTTCACAAGTACATGAAACAAGAATACGTACCTTAACTAACATAGCCCCAATGAGCTTTAGAACAAATAGTAGTAAGAAGGTCTAGAGATTGCGTCCTTTCAAGTCTTGGTACATGCGGCCACTTCGAGGGAGGGAGAGAAACATCACTTGGACGCTTTTCTGCCAACCACGGACTTCTAATGCGGTCCCCCGCACACCTATCATTAGATAGATGGCCCTCCCTTCGAAGAAGAGATTGGTAGGGTATCCTTTAACGATTACCAACTGAGCATAGTGTTGTGTTCCTACATAACTAGGTCATGTGCATACGGCATCTCTTGAACTAGTATGTACTTCGGGATCACAATGAACTAACAATGTAGTCTCAACTTATTTTACACTTAAGTGGATGTTGTACATTTCACTACTTTGGCCAAAGTATTATCATTCATTACTTCGAATGAAGGTCATTTATCATATGCACTACTCAGGGCCGATTTGCATTAAGGCTTTCTTACACTACGCATAGGTTGGTCTATCGGGGTAGTTCGTACACTAGACTTCCTACAACAAACTAACTACTAGAATGGAGAACAATTTAACAAGTACTCACAACTAACTCCCTTATACGGGACTTTCTCATCCTAGGAGCTTTTAAATAACTTGACTAAGTTAATCTTCAACTAGTTGTGATCGGTAACTTATTAAATACCCTCATTTCATTCCTTAGTATTTAAATAGCTATATGCAAACATACACTCCTTATATGGAGTCAATACAAATAATGCAATTTACTTTTAAATAGATCAATAAATCCATCTACTAATTAATATAATTTACTCTTCAATGGAACAATAAATCTGTTTACTAATTAATGCAAGAGTTAATAGTATAGAACATGCATTAGCCTTCCTATTTCACAAATTTTCCACTTGTTTAATGGTTCAAAATCACTTCTTTAATTAAGGCAATCCTTTTAGAAATCCTTTCCAAGTATACCATAAAGAACGACCTTCTTCCCTATTATGTTTCAATGAAAGTGAACTTTTATTTGTAAACTCTTCTAGACCAAAGAAGAATAGCAACTTCATGAAAAAGTAAAAGAGTTAACATGCCTGACAAGAGCTTTCCACAGGTGTTGATCTAGTGAGAATTTGCTACACCTATAGCCTCAAGCCAAAGGACTTCTTAGCAGATTAAAAGCTCACTCTACGAAGGATGAACACTCTGAATTTGCTCACAAAATTGCTAAATGCTCTCAAAAACTCTTTTAGTAGAATAATTCTCACTCTCAGCAAATTAACACTAAGAAATACTTGTCACTTTTTTTTGGAATGAGACTAAACCCGAATTCCAGAATTGTGTGTTGGATGAATGAACAGGGACAACTCAATATACTAAACTTAGATTGCTCAATGCATGTCTCTGCAATGAATGGAAGGGCGTGTATAAATAGGCCTGAATTGTAACAATTTTCCACTTAAGAAGGCATGCGGATTGACAACAAGTGCGCAAAATTAGTCAAAATGATACTTGGCAGATTCTTAAACCCTAAGTCATTAAAAATGGAGGTGATTCGACTTCCTTTAAGCCAACAAATCATGAATAATTCAACTCGAAACTGTAAAATGCCACCTACAGGTTAATGCGCATTTCAAAAGGTAAGGACAAGTAAATATTAATGTTGAGACTAAGTCCCTTATCAGAAGGCGTCCACATTTCTCATTTCCCTGGTTGTGAGCGCCTTCTTTCTAGCTGTGTCCTCTTATCCTGGCAATGGTCGCGCGCTACAGGCATCCATTTCATTTTCATGGGAATGGCTTTCTATAGATTTTTATATTTCGACTTTACTCTTTGAAATATTTTGTATTTTACAAATATTTAACTCTCTTAATATATTTCGATTTCCCATAGTTCATAATATTTAACATTGATTTCAAAATCAAATATTTCCTTTTTTAAATCTTCAAATGTAATAATATATAGTAAAAAATCATTTTATAAATTTACCAAGGTATTTTAAAATTCAATTTCCAAAATTACTCAAGGTAATATAAAATTGACTTCCTAAATCACTTTAGGCAATAATAAATATTCTTATATATTTAATATTTATTTATATAT
>VDFB02273076.1:0-25575 GCA_007258455.2 Sequoia sempervirens | reverse complement strand
GTCAGATGTGTGGCAATGGTTTTAAACTTGTGTTTCAGAATAATACCTCTAAAATCATAAAAGGATTCAGAAGTGGAGATGTGATTGCTACTAGAAGAATAACTCATGGAAACATCTATCAGTTGAAAGAAGTTGATATTCGTTTCCTTGTATCTCAAATCAATGAAAGTTGGTTATAGCACTGGAGAATGGGACATGTAAATTTTGATAACCTAGTCAAAATTAGTACAAAAGAGATTGTTCGAGAACTGCCTAGAATCACAAGACCTAGTAATTCTATTTCTAGTTGTCAATTGGGGAAATAGACAAGATGCAACTTCAAGGGAAAAGAACACTACTACCAGAATGTTGGAATTAATACATACTGATCTTTGTGGTCCGACTAGGACTGGGAGCCTAAATGGTGACAGATATTTCATGCTACTTATTGATGATTATACTCGAATGACATGGGTTGCTTTTCTTAGAGAAAAGACTCAAGATTTTGATAGGTTTAAGGAATTCAAAGCAAGAGTGGAAAATGAACTAAATTTGAAAATAAAGTGTTTGAGATCTAATAGAGGTGGAGAATTCACTTCTGGTGAATTTAATGTATTCTGTGAACAACGTGGCATAAGAAGACAATTTTCTACTTTGAGAACCCCTCAGTAGAATGGAGTAGTTGAAAGGAAAAATAGAATAGTACATGAAGCTACTAGAACCATGATGAAAGAATCAAATGTACTGGATGTGTACTGGAGAGAAGCGATACATATTGTTGTTTATGTTCTTAATAGAGTCTAGATCAAATACAATAGCACTAAGAGACCTTTTGAGTTATAGACTTGGAAGACTCCTACTGTTAATTATTTCAAGGTATTTGGAAGTAGATGCTATATTAAAAGAGATGATGAAAATCGTGGAAAGTTTGATGCTAGATGTGATGAAGGAATTTTCCTTGGATACTTCACTACTAGCAAAGCATATAGATGCTTTAACAAAAGATTGAGAAAGATTATTGAAAGTGCTAATGTGAAAGTTGATGAAGACAAATGCATACCTATTGAGATAAGTGAAGTTGAACCTGATGATCCTATTTGTGGACATGTACTTGAAGAAAATAAACAGAAGGAAGAATAAGAGAAAGAAGAACAGGTGGAAGAAGAAGAAGAATCATCTGGAAGGTCAGATAATTGGAGACAAAAGTGAAGATGTGAAGACAAGAAGCAGAGTTGTAGTAGAGGTAAATTTGTGTCTATTATCTAAAATTGAACCCAAATTTGTAAGTGAAGCATGTGAAGATGAGAGTTGGATGAGAGCTATGAAAGAAGAATTGCAGCAGATAGAAAAGAATTGGACATGGGAACTAGTCCCTAGACTTATGAATAAAAATGTCATTTGCTCGAAATGGGTGTTCCGGAATAAGCTAAATGAAAGTGGAGAAGTTGTAAGAAATAAGGAAAGACTGGTATGCAAAGGATATTCACGAGTCAAAGGTATAGATTTTGAAGAAACATTTGCCCCTGTGGCCAGAATGGAAGCTATTAGGATTTTTTTGGCATTTTCTGACCACAAGGACTTCAAAGTGTATCAGATGGATGTTAAATCAACATTTTTGAATGGTGAATTGGAGGAAGAAGTGTATATGGAACAACTTGAAGGATTTCAATTGTTTGAAAAACCGGACATGGTTTGTAAGTTGAAGAAGGAATTGTATGGATTGAATGAAGCTCCCAGAGCTTGGTATGCAAGACTGGACAAATTCCTAACAAAGCAAGGATTTAGCAAAGGTTCTATTGACAACAATCTTTACTTCAAAGTGCAAGGTAACAAAATGTTGATAGTAGTGGTATATGTTAATGATATCATTTTTGGTGGAAATGAAGGCATGTGTAAAAGGTTTGTTGAAGAGATGAAAAAATAATTTGAGATGCCTATGATTGGTTAATTAAATTTCTTCCTTGGTCTACAAGTGAATCAAACTAATAAAGGGATATTCATTTCACAATCTAAGTATGTAAAATATTTGTTGAAGAAGTTTGGGATGGATGATTCCAAACTGGTTTATACTCCTATGGTGACTAGATGTAAATTGAGAAAAGATGATGAATCTACTAAGACTGATAAGAGCAAATACAGATCTATGATTGGCGGACTATTGTATTTTATTGCTACTAGACTAGATATTATGTATGCAGTATGTTTAGTTTCCATATTCCAAGTAGATCCTAAAGAAGCACATGTTACAGTTGTAAAGAGGATATTTAGATATCTTAAAGGTACATTGGATTATGGATTATGGTATCCTAAGAGTGATGATTTTACCCTAAGTGCTTATACAAATGCTAATTGGGTCGGATGTGTAGATGACCAGAAGAGTACCAATGATGGTGCTTTCTTTCTTGGCAGAAGATTAGTTTCATGGTTGAGTAAAAAGAAAGACTCAGTTTCTCTATCCATGGTAGAGGAATAATACATTGTTGCAGCATCCTACTACACATAGGTTTTGTGGATGAACCAAACTCTGAAAGACATTGGAGTAATATGTGATGAGCCTATTTCTATTTTATGTGACAACACAAGTGCAATAAACATTTCAAAATCATGGATGGGATAATTATCACTCATGAAATAGTTCACTCACTAAAAAGATCCAATAAGGAAGGTATGTTGGTGAAACTAGACTTAAGCAAGGCCTATGATAGGGTCCAATGGAAATTCCTGATAAAGACTATGGAGAGAATGGGGTTTGGCCACAGATGGTTACAATGGTTGTACTGTTGCATTTCATCCCCAAGATACTCAATTTTAATAAATGAAATCCCTTGTGGCTTTTTTAGTGGGACAAGGGGGATGAGACAGGGAGTCCCGATCTCATCTTTCCTCTTTGTTCTATTGATGGATCCTTTTAGCAGATTCATTTCAAACCAATGTAGAAGGAGGCAGTGGAGGGGAGTGGAGATTACTCCTGAGATTTCGGTCATTATGCACCTGTTATTTGTAGACGATGCTCTTTTCTTTGGCAAGGCTTCAAAGGAAGAAGCGAAGGCAATGAAGGAGGCAACAAGCTTGCTAGAGAAAGAGGTGGGATAGGTGGTAAATTTAGATAAATCTAATGTTTTTTCTTCAATGTGAAAAAAGGGATCCAACGATGGATTTTAAACACTCTTGGTTTTAGCAAGGGAAAGCTGCCATCAAAATATTTAGGCATGCCTCTTTTTGGAGGTCAGATGAGGGTGAACCTTTGGGAGGAAATGTTGAAAAAATGATATTCAAAGGTGAATACATGGAAGGGACACTGACTAACTTTGGTTGGTCACCTTACCATGGTTAAAGCATAATAGTGGCTATTCTTATTTATCTGATGGCTTGTCTTGAGATGCCAAGAAAGGAATTTAAATGGTTAACAACTTGTCAGAGAAAACTAGTCTGGGATGGGGCATAGGAAAAAGAATGCATCCCATTAATATGATGGGAAAATCTCCAGCAACAAAAAGAAGAGGGTGGTGTAGGAGTGAAGGTCGTGCAACTTCAAAATGTGGCACTGGGCGCAAAACTTGCAAGGTGTATTTACAAAAAATTGGAGGATCTTTGGTGCAAAATCCTGAAAGCAGAATATTTGGATTCATGGGAAGAAGAGAGGATTTTCACAATTGCAAACCCCCAACGTGGCTCTACAATGTGGAACTTCATTTTAAAATACAGATATTTGATAACTGATCACCTCTCTTGGATCATAAAGGACGGGTTGAGGGCATCATTTTGGCACAATTCCTGGAATGGTTACGCTCCTCTTTACTCCTTTCCAAACATGAAAGAGGCCATTCTTCTAACTAGTTTGGTGTATGGAGAGAACGTTGCCTCTTATGTAGTGTTGAATAGGGAGTGCGGAAGATGGGATTTCAAGTGGAAAGATTTTGAAATGCTCAAGGGTGAAACAAAAACATTTATGTTAGAAGAATTGAATAAGAGTTTTGTAGTCTTCATAGGCGAAAAAGACTCTCTTAGTTGTTGCATAGAAAAATCAGGGGATTATTCGGCAACGCTAGGATACAAGGTTTTGAGGAGGTTCCAAGGGGATGGAAGCTGGCCAAAAGAGATCCTATGGGGAAAATTTATTCTCCTGAAAGTTGGATCTCTCTCTTGGACAGCAATGCACAGACGAATTTTGTTAGGGGAAAGGTTGAAGCGGATAGAGATGGCTGGACCATTCAGGTGTCCTCTCAATGAAAAAGAAGAAGAAACTAAAAATCACTTATTAGTGGGGTGTGACTTCTCGCAGAGCTATTGGAATTTCTCCTATGAGAAGTTAGAATGGCAAGGTCCTTTGCAGAATAACGTAAAAGAAATGTTCATGTCTTTTCCTCATCTTTATACTGAGTCAACTTTAGCTGGTCTATGGTAGGAAGTTTTTGCAATGGTGGTGCGGTTGTTGTGGCAGAAGCGTAATAGTAGAATTTTTAAAGGAAAGCCCTTAGACCTAAGATTGGTAAAGCAAAGAATTGAAAATGGGATTTCAGAGCATTTCAACAAGGTCTCCCAAAAGTGTCGATATAGGTTCTATTCAAATTGGGATAAGTAGATGGAAATCCATTAGCCTCTAATAAAGAAACAAACTGCTCATCTTCTGAAGCGAAAACAAGGAAGGGAGGGAGTGTGGTGGCTGCTTCCACCAAAAGGAAGGTTAAAGATGAATTTTGATGAGGCCTCGATGGGTAACCCAGGCCCCTCAGGTGCAGGTTTCATGGTGAGGAATTTTGAAGGCAAGATAATCTAGACAGCTTCAATAAAGCTTCAGGATGGAACAAATACAAAAGCGGAGGCAACTACTCTCTTTAAGGGATTGGAATATTGTGTGGACAATAACCTCTTGGTTTTAGAAATAGAAAGAGACTCTAAGGTGATTATCTGAGCAGTAAGCCAGCGAAGCGCTCCAAGTTGGAAACTCATGTGTTGGATTGATAAAATTTCTTTGCTTTTGGACCTACTTGAATTCTACTCCTTAGGCCATATCTTCAGGGAAGCAAACTCTCTAGCAGACACATTGGAAAATGCATTCGTAGTCTAGGTTGAAAGGTCAAAAGGGTTTTCAAACTTGGGCACATGGGCTAGGATGGCAGGAATGGTGGAGTAGGGCTAATAAGTCACAGGAAATGTTGAGAAATTTGTTTAGCTTTGTTGGTGAAAAGGGTGTTGCTGAAAGAATCTGAAATGCTAGATGTAGACAAGGCTCTACCTCATCCTTCTATGATTGGAGGCTCCCCTGGGAGGACACAAATACTCTTTTGATGGAAGTCTCTAATTATTATTAGCCAGATAAAGGGCTAGGCATCAGAGAAGGCTTGGCACAGAGTTTTTTTTTTGGTGGTCTTCCATAAAGATGAGGCTTTGTTGGATTTAGAAGCGAAAGAGGAGGGGTCGTCAGAAGGATTTGTAAGCAACATCTTTGAAGTGGCATAAACCTAAGCGTCCCTGGAATGTAACAAGTGGCTTTTTTCATTGCAGGTATATTGGAAAAGGATTTATCCCTCCTCTTGGAGTGCATAGGGGTGAACAAGGTTGTTTTGAGGGACTCAATGCTGGTGAAGTTGATCATTCTTGGTCAAGGAGTAATAATTGTTCTTTCATGTATCAAGTAACTAGTTTTCTCTGTAGTATGTGTAGCAGGATATATGTGTAGCTCTTTTTTTCTTTTCTAATTTTGTAGTGTGCAACTTCATCCCAGCCATCTTTGTAGTTCGTCAGTCGAGTGAATTTTCTCCTCTAATTGTAATCCTTTTGTGAATAAAAGAAGTGAGCTACCCAATTAGGTAGCAATTCACCAAAAAAAAAATAATAAACATTTCAAAGAACCCACTCATGCATTCAAGAGCAAAACACATATCTATCAAGTATCATTTTCTGAGAGAAAAGTGTTGGAGAATGAAGTCAGATTGGAGTAAGTGAACACAAAGGAACAAATTGCAGACATATTTACTAAGGCTCTTTCGAAGGATATTTTCAAGCATCTTAGGGGGAGGTTGGGGGTCATTGGCCCTCCTAACTAGGTGCATCAGTCTAATGAATTCACAGATTCTTCATTTATTTGGACTGATAAATGGGTCTACTCCACAGGGGGAGTAGAAAAGGTTTTCATTTTTGCAGTATGAGTGTACTCCTAAGGGGGAGTAATCAGTGTTGTTGATCTTTGCCATTGATGTCAAAAGGGGAGAGAAAGTCATGTGAAAAATAGTTGTAGAAAAAGAGAAGATGTTCTCCCAGGATATTGTGCAATTTTTTTGTTTTTGATGGTTTTTCACATCATGTGTTGTCATTAATGACAAAGGGGGAGATTGTTGCAAGTATGAGCAAGTTTGGTGGTGTTGTCATTAATATTGTCATTGATGTCAACACAGTTCAGTATGTTGCAGATTGTGCATGTATGGATGAGATGCTACTGCGATGTTGTGAGTACATGGAGCTATCTCTATGGTGTAGCAGATATGTTGGTTTGATGATTTTCCAAGTGATTTTGAGAAAATTAATATAGAAGAGAAGTCAGTGTGTTGGAAATGTTCAAAATGTGCTCTGCATTTCTCCTATGTTGATCCTATGCTTGTGCGGATCTGAAGGTTTAATGATGGTGATCTTGTGGTGATACCTCCTAAGTTTTAGCTTTTGGTTTGATGGTTCATGAAAGTTTCGTTCACCGGTATGTGAACTATTCTAGCAAAGTTGGTTTTCTATGGATTGGGAGAAATATTGTTCTCTGTAGTCCTTCTCTATTTTCTTTTAGATCTTGTGGATCTGGAATATGTCTTGTGAAGGTCTTTTCTGTACTTTGGCAAAGAGGTTTGAAGATTGGTGATCCGAAGTCATGTTTCAGTATTTTAGTGTGAGTTTATATAGTCTGGTTGGACTGGTGAAAGGTGTTCAATGATTGAAGTTTATTGTTTTGCTACAAATGTATCTGAAAGATTCTGAGATGTACTCTCGTGCATAAGGAAGCATGTCATGTCATTTGCATGTCATCTTCTTGTTGGGAAGCGTGTGCATCAATGTTCATTTGTGTTTTCATTAGGTTTGGTTGACCTAGTGTTTACACTTCATTCGAAGAATACAATTAATTTAAGGAAGCATGTGGTTGTTTTGCGATGTTATTTTTGATCTTGAATTTTTTTTTTGTTTGTCCACTCTTATTCCTTTCCACCACAGGCACTTTGAGTTGCCAGCCTATTTTGAATTTATGAAATAAGGCATTTGTGGCCAACCTTGGAGAAAGTTTCTAAGGTTGAGGATGGTATAAAATAAAATTGAATTGCGAAGAGTTGTATGACAGTGTAATGCAAAGTGACAAATGTGAGCCACAAATCATAAGAGCAGAAGTGTGTGTGTGTGAGTTGTGATAGTAGTTCTTCATTGTGTTGAAGTCAGTGAGATAAAGGTTTCTGCAATCCTACAAATGTGTTAATTGATGTGGTGGATCTTTTTGTTCTCTTTTGTATCTATAGGCAATGAACCTCCCTGTTGGATAGTGAGTCCTTTCTGTGGACAGTGAGTCCCTTTTTGTAGGCAGTGAGCCTTTGTACTTGGACAGTGAGTCCTCTTCTAGGAGTGAGCCTCTATTTTATAATCTTTATATTGTGAGTTAACCCTCACCGTGGTTTTTCCCTCATTGGGTTTACCACGTAAAAAATCTGGTGTTCATTGTGTTGATTTGCTTTCTATTATTTGTGTTTCATGCTCTTACTTAATAACAGAATAGTGTGGTTGTGGAATTAATAACTGTTGAAGTTTTAAGTTTGAATTGTGTGACAACTAATTCACCCCCCCTCTCAGTTGTCCTATGCCTGTTTAACAATTGGTTCACGGTTTTGATAACTGAATGGTGGCTTTCTATGTCTCTAAAGCCTATATATTGAGGGCTTGAATGGAGATTATATGATTAGTCTTCTGCAAGGTTATGCTACAAAAACTTCTCCAAATACAAATTGTTGATATCCATTGAAATATTGTAACTTAGAGAGTGTATTATAACCTATTTGAATAGATACATTTGGGTATGCTTTGGAGGTTGAGTTTTCCTGTATGGGGTTTTTTCTAGGTTATATCTTGTGTTTACCACCATTATGCTACTAGAATTATTTTAGCTCTAGCTTATTTGCATTGTTTTCTCTTTAGATTAAGTAGGTATTAGTCATATTTAATTTAAAAAATAGTAGAAAAAATAGTGAAGCATGCATTTTTCTCATTTATAACTACATACTACCATAGATCCTACTAAAGACTACTTTAATCTAAATAGTAATAATGTAATAATAATAAACATTACTAAATTGATTATATAGAATGATAACACTAAATTATTGTTTTTATATTAATTAGTGAACGTTTAATTTTGGGACCCACAAACCATACAATTCATTCACTAAGGACCAACATGTCCATCATAGGACTTACAATTCCATACATTGTCTATTAAGAACCAACACATTTATGAATAGTGTTGCACCATGCTCTTCAACATTAAGATGGCACTTTGAGGGTTGTAGTATGAATCTCTACAGTGAGAACCCAATGGCTTAGCCATGCACAACCACTTTGACAAATAGATAATTATTTTATATAAATTAATGTTATTGAAAAAGTTATATAACATATTTAGACGTGTTCATATCGTCATACCTTGATCTAATTTCATTGAAGACTTCAATTATCTTTAGAGTTGGGACAGGGTCTACCCTACCACACAATAGGTTGATAAGACCTAGAAAAAATTATTGTCAATACTAGACAAATGAAAAAGTAGGTCCATAATTCTAGTGTCTAACCTCATCTTCTAATGAATTTTCATTGAAAATTTGTACTAGAATAATATTTCTTTACATTTATCACACTTAAATATGTGTTGTAAATTTACTTTGCAATGTCCCTTATTCCAAATATTTGAACTATTTTAATGTTGAACATATTATTGATTAAATAGTATTGTATGATCTATTAATAATAAAATAAAATGATATAAATTTAGTTTACCTTAAAATTATTTGCTATACAAAGAGTTTATCAAACATTAAATGTTAAATTCAATGTATCAACTAGCATAAGCATCGTACTAAAAAGGAATAATGCTTAGTGAACCAAATTAAATACTTCAAATTCCCTCAAAAATATTAAAAAAATCTCAATCCATAACACTTAATAAAAGAAGTCTTTGAGTGTGGTCCCACAAGAAGGAAAAAAATGGTTCACAAGAATTGAGAATCTTGTGTAAGAAAATAGGAGCCCCTACTTTTTAGGTTTTAGATTTAGGGGGTGTCTTTAGGGTGGGGCAGAAAGTTTCGCTTGTCATCTTCCTAAATTTTTGCTACGACATGTGATTCATCAAATAACTTATCAAATTCTTACCAATAAGTTGTTAGATTTTGATATATACTTGTAAATTTAGTATTCCTCATTGTCAAAGCGTAATCATGAGATGGCCAACTTCTTCAAATATTGAAACGTAAAGTTTTAAACTTACCCATTATTACAAAATCCAAAAGACTTTTCGTTTATAAAACTCTTAAAAAATTTCAAGAGCACCCACGGAGAAATTTTAAGAAACCCATCCTACAACCACAACCTTGTGAGCTGTTCACTAACTTCCAAAAAAAGAGAAAAGTGGAGGGGTGGACCCCAACACCAACACCAGCACCAACACCAAAAGAACTTCATTTAAGATTTTCTTTCTTAGAGAAAAGTGGGGAAACTTTGTCCCCGACGTCTATTCATCACGAGTTCGTAAGAGTAGCAGGTAACTAGGAGTATCAGAAGTCAATAAAGCCTTCATCTAAAACATACGGAGACGCCCCCCCCCCCCCCCATGCAAGCTCTTCTGATATATTGCCACCTAGTCGGTAAGTAATGTACTTTTCTTGGTCTTCTTCCACCATGGTGGAAATAAAAGAAGGAGAATTCTAATCAACCCAGAACATCACATGTCTTCTGTTTATTACAATGACTGTGGTGAGCAAGAAATTGAAGAGTTTTGCCTCTGCTATTCCATCAACTATCAAGAGGCTTAGGAAGGGATACAGAAGGATAGAAGGAGATAATGGTGAGAGCAAATATGGGTTGTGGGTGGAAGTTCCAAAGGGTTATGTACCACTGTATGTGGGGAAGGATGAGGTGAGGAGATTCATGGTGGATGCTCGGCTTCTGAACCATCCATTCATGGCACAGCTGCTGGAAGTTTCTAGAGAAGAGTATGGTTACCAGCAGAAAGGAGGCCTTGTTGTTCCTTGTGATGTGCTCTTCTTCCAGATTGTTGTAGAGTTTCTCACCACAAATGACCCAGCTGCTGTTAGCTTCAGTTCTGCCAGTTTGGCTAAAATAATTCCTACCTGTTGAGTTGCATCTATTTCTCTCTTTTTGCTTTTCTCTGTAAAATTGGTGTGTAGACTCTTTCAGACACCCAACTTGTATTGTGTGGTGTTATATATAGTGAAATACATATACACTAGCATCTGTATTGGTAAGAGGTGTAATAGATTTGTTGATAGAGAGTATGGACTTTTATTAATTGGAAAGTAGCGAATACTGAAATATGTATACATTAGCATGTGAATTGTTAAGAGGTGTAATAGATTTGTTGATAGAGAATATGGAATTTTATTAATTGGAAAGTAGTAAATACTGAAATAAATATACACTAGCATCTGTATTGTTAAGAGGTGTAATGGATTTGTTGATAGAGAATATGGACTTTTCTCAATTGGAAATTAGCGAATAGTGAAATATATATATACACTAGCACTTGTATTGCTAAGAGGTGTAATAGATTAATGTGTACGTGAATAAGATGAATATATTAGATCACACTAGTTATGTACGTGAATAAGATGAATGTATTAGATCAATGATGAATTTATTAGCATCTTATTCACATACTCAATAAATGAATAAGATGAATGTGTTAAGTTATTGATTATGAAGAAACTTTAACATTATCTTAAGGAAAATATTTGATAGGTGAATAGGATGAATGTGTTAAGTTATTGACTATGAAGAAACTTTAACTTTCTCTCAAGGAAAGTATCAAATAAGTGAACAGGATGAACATGTTGAAAGATCGATTATGAAGAAACTTTAACATTCTCTTAAGGAAAGTATCAAATAAGTG
Organism: Sequoia sempervirens; assembly: GCA_007258455.2. Classification (NCBI taxonomy): domain Eukaryota; kingdom Viridiplantae; phylum Streptophyta; class Pinopsida; order Cupressales; family Cupressaceae; genus Sequoia; species Sequoia sempervirens. Next base: position 14,453 of record VDFB02273076.1, on the reverse strand, counting down.
AATATGATGAACATATTGAGAGACCAATTATAAAGAAACTTTAACATTATCTCAAGAAAAGCATTGAATAGGTGAATAGGATGAATACATTGGGTTACTAATTGTGAAGAAACTTTAACATTCTCTTAAGGAAAATATTGAATAGGCAAATAGGATGAATGTATTGGGTTATTAATTGTGAAGAAACTTTAACATTATCTTAAAGAAAGTACTAATAGGTGAATAGGATGAATGTATTAGGTTATTGATTATGAATAAAATTAGCATTTTCTCAAGGAAAGTATCAAATAAGTGAATATGATGAACACATTGAGAGGTTGATTATGAAGAAACATTAATGTTCTCTTAAGGAACTTGTATTGAATAGGTAAGTAGGAAGAATGTATTGGGTTACTGATTGTGAAGAAAAAACAATAGTCTTAAGGAAACTATTTAATCTAGGTGAATATGATTAATGTATTAGGTTATTGATTACGAATAAGCTTTACATTATCTTAAGAAAAATATCAAATAACTGAATATGATGAACATATTGAGAGATTGATCATGAAGAAGCTTTAACATTCTCTCAAGGAAAGTATCAAATAGGTGAAGAGGATGAATGTATTGGGTTACTAATTGTGAAGTGTAACACCCCTCCGATTTGCTATGTTTTTTCTGACAGTTTTGATTCTTTGATAGACCTTGTTTTATGTGATTGTTATTCTATCACTGATAGTGGAGCGATGATAGACTATATTGATGTGATGATACATTATATGCATGGTAATTATGTTTGACATACTTTATGTTTGCATATACTCTTAGTTGAGATGACATTGCTATATATGCTCATTGTAGTTTAATTGATATTTTATCTCGTTAGTTGATGTGACATTGTATTGGTGAAGAGAATAGTATTGCATCACTCACTTGTGAGTGCCCTGTGATTTCCGTGATTCTCTCTTCATAGTGTGTATGAATTACTATATGTATACATGTACGAATTTTTCTTTTGTTGTAGGTTTGCAGGTACAGGACAATGGCTTCACCTGGCTTCACAGGTATGAGCATGTCCACTACTCAACAATAATGATTGGGAGATAGTAACTGGTTAACCTTGTCATACCTTTACCCTAGTACAGTGTGTAGTCAATTTGAGTTTTGGTCTTAGCCTTATCATTGTTGTTCTGAGTATTTTATTATTGTGCAAGTTTAATTTGGTAGATTAAATGTGTATTTTATTTAAATATTTAATTAATTGAATTATTGTTGTGAAGGCTTTAGAATAAATAAATAAATAAATTTAATCTAGTTATGTTATTAAATAATTTTAATTATTAAATTATATGGGAATTAAATAAATAAGATTATTTAAATTTGTTGAAATATATTAATTGTTTTATTTTATTTTAAATGCATGAGGTTGGAAAATATATGTGGTTGTTGAGGGAAAAGATATTTTGTTGGGATAACTGTGAGTTAGAAATTGGTTATCTTATTGTTGAAAATGGATTCTTAGAAAAAATATTGGGAAAGGAAAGAAAGTTGTTTCACGGGAAGAGTTTTGGTTTTTTGTTGAAAAATTGGTGAGGAATTTGTGGATCTCTCTGAGGATTTTGTTTTAGAATCTTGTTGTAGAATTCTTGGCTATGTATTGTTGTTTTTTCTGGAAAGAGACAATTGCACTGGAGGAAGCTTTGGCTACATTGGAAAATTGAAGCTACAAAGAAGCTCAACAACATTTCTTGAGGCAACAGTTCTTCTGGAACAGGTTCCTTTACTATTTTTGTGAATTTTGAATTGAAAAGTTATTTATATTACTGTAATGCAATTTGGAAAAGGATAGGAAAAGATTTTCAATACTGTAGAAGTTATTGTTTCTTTCATTTTTAAAAAATTGCATGAAAGGGGAACCTCTGTAGAAAATAATTAAAAATCCTCTTTGTAATTTGTTCATTCAAAATAGATTGATACAAAAGGAATTATAGATCTCTGTAGAAAATCATTATTCTGTTTGGTTTCCTATTTCTTTTAATTATCTGGGAAAATGAAATCTCTGAGCTTTCCTATAGAAAACTTCTTATGTGAAATTTATTTGCTCAACTTGAACCAGTGAATGGATTAATTTTATACATATATATATATATACATATATATTGTCATATATATGTACATATACATATATATAATTTATATAAATTATTGTATTTAACTTAGTATTGAAAATTCCCTGAGGAAATTTTATTCTCAAGCAAAATTATGCAAAATCATCGTACGACGAATTAAATTCATTGTTGAATTTATATATAAAATCATAGATATGGAGGGACTGCTGGGAATGAATTCCCATTGCCACTTATGTATTGTAGGTGGGGACGACCTGTTGTGCCAATGCCCTCCACACGTATGTGGGGAAGGCGCTGACACAGTCAGCGTCTCCCACATTCTTCTCTGCTGTGCAATCTATACAATGTGTACGTTGTGAAATTCGTACGCGGGCTTTCTCTGTTTAATTTAATATATATATATATATATATATTATATTTATGTATATATATATATTATACATATAATATATAATATACATTTTTTATTTTTTATTTTTGGGAAAATTACCACCAGAGAGGGTGGCACTCTTCATTATTTTTAACAACATGGTTACAGAACTTTCCAAGTTTGCTTACACTCCAAGATGCAGTTTCACTTAAACACTAGAAACACCTCCTCCAGATGAGCTACCATTTCCAAAGGACTGGGCAAATGTTACAAGACCAGCATAAAGATAACATGGTCCTAGACCGTCACCTCCAAAACCAAGAGTACTAACCTTGCTAAGCAATTTTAGCAGATTGAGCGCAATCCTCCTACAAGATCTTATCCAAGCCCGGCTAGAAATTTACTTCTGTAGAAAAGACCTCCTCCTTCGGTTGATTGATGCCATACTTGGCCAAAAGATCTATTGCACCATTTGATTCCCTATAGATATGAGTCAAACTGAAATCTTGTACTTTGATTAGAATAGAATTGATTGCATCAACCCACATTTTGAGTTTCCAACTAGGAGCTTGCTTTGAACCCACCGCCTGAATCACAACCTACGAATCACCTTCAATATCAACCAAATTCCAACCTTTTGAAACACAATGTTTTACTCCCGCCAACAACGTTGTACACTTCGCTTCATTGTTTGTTCCAACGGGCAACCTTAAGGAGGCCGCAGCTACAACTTGTCCCAAGTCATTTCTGATTATGAAACTGGTGCCCGAGGGTCCCGAATTACCCTACGAAGCACCGTCAAAGCACAACTTCAATCTCCCTTTTGGTGGCAGGACCCATTTTGATTTAATTCTTGAACCCGTATTCTTACAAAGTTGACTGCTAGGATGTGAGAGAAGTTGCCAATTGACTAGCATTCGCCTGTCCCAGGCAGAGAAGTACTTGCATTTCCTCTTTTTTAGACTACCTTTTAAATGTTCACAAACTCTAACTTCAATCTTATGAAGAATCATTTCTAGTGAGGAGACCTTGTCCTTGAAGATTCTAGCGTTGCATTCTCTCCACAGGTGCCAGACAATCAAAGCCGACAATTCATTCCAAAGGCCACCTAAAGCAGCTCATGTGTACATTTTAGGCCATGATTCAAACAAAGCTAGTAAATTGTTTGGGATCGGACCATACCAATCTAATTTTGCATAGAAATGGACCCACACTGCATGCGCAAATTCACACTGGAGTAAGAGGTGGTGAACATCTTCCAAATTTCTCCTGCAGAGAATGCACCAGTGTGGCCCCACCACACCAATTCTATTCAATCTATCACCGGTAAGGATATGCCCATGGAGGGCGACCCATGCAAAGGCACTAGCCTTTGGCAACACCTGTCGACCCTAGCAAAGCCACTTCGGCCACCTTTCCACTGTCAGATCAAACTTAATTATCTTGTAGCCTGAACTAACTGAATAATCCCTAGTTTTGGATGCACACCAGAAGATAGAGTCTGGGGAATTTGTTATTAGGACCCGCCTCTTCGCCAATTCATTCCTAATAATTGATTTCACTAGTTCTTGAAGGAAATCAAAGCTTTTCCATTCCCAATCCCAAGCTCCATTCGATTGCCATAAATTCAGATAGCCTCTCAAAGCTTCTCCATAAGTTTGTTTTGCAAGGATTATTGCCTCTTCTATCCCTTGACATTCGCTGAGCACGGGATAGGCGTTACAAGATTAGTCCCAGAATGCAGCAAACTTACCATTGTCAATCCTCCATGAAAGGTGCTCACAAATCACATCTCTTGAATTTAAAATGAAGTTCCAAATGGCTGATCCCCGGCGTGGGTTGGCTAGAGTAAGAATCCTTTCTAGTTCAGGGGAATCTAAGTATTTGGCTCTTAGAACCCTGCTCCACAACTCCTCTGGGCGTTTGAACATTCTCCACGGTAACTTTGCACCTAGAGCTCTGTTTTGCAACCTTAAATCTTTTATGCCAGCACCCCCGAAATCTTTGGGCAACAACACTGTATCCCAGTCCAATAGAGGAATACACTTTTTCTCCTAAGAGCCTTCCCACAACATCTTCCGTTGAATCCCTAATAGTTGCCTCAAGCATTTCTTAGGAGCTTCCAAACAAGACATCAAATAAATAGGAATGGAAGCCAAAACAGACTTCACCATTGTTATCCTTCCTGCCATAGAGAGCCACCGCCCTTTCCAATTTCAATTCTAGTGCTACACTTATTTATCATTGGCTCCCAGTGACAGAATTTTGAATGGTCGTCTAAAAGGGGAATGCCCAGATATTTCGTTGGAAGGTGATCCACCTTAAAGTCCAAAATAGTCGTTATTCATTGGCTCAGGCGCCTTGGGGTATTAAAAAAGAAAATGCTAGATTTATCTTTATTTATTTGTTGACTCGTCTGACCACAGTACGATTGCAGAATTTCTTTTATGGATTGAGCCTCTGCAACCGTTGCACACCCAAAGAGAATGGTGTCATCTGCAAAAAGAAGATGGGAGATGGCAGGGATTGAGGATGAAACACTTATTCCTTTCCAGATTCCTCTATTCTTTGCTTTTACTATTTGATTGCTGAGAGCTTCAGTCAACATTATATATAGGAAGGGAGAGATTGGGTCTCCCTGCCTAAGGCATTTTGTCCCTGTGAAGAAACCACTGGGAGTCCTGTTTATTAGGACAGAGTACCTTGGAGAAGAGATGCAGCTAAACACCCAACCAAGCCAATCCTCACTGAAGCCCAATTTCTTCAATACTTCCATTAGGAACCAATAACGCACCCTGTCATAGGCTTTACTCATATCTAGCTTGATCACCATGCCTTTAGCTTTTGAATGCTTTAGTGAGTGAATAACTTCGTGAGCTACAACAATCCCATCTGTGATATTTCTTCCTAGGGTGAAACCACTTTGTTCTTGAGAAATTAGACTTGGGAGAATGTGCTTCAACCGATTTGCCACCGCCTTCGTTATTATTTTGTAGATTGTGTTGCATAAGGAAATGGGCCGAAAATCTGCGAATGAATTGCAATTCTCCTTCTTCAGAATTAGAGCTAAATTTGTATTATTTAAATCTTTCAGCACAGTTTTCTTTTTCCTGGACTCCTCCACCACCTCATGGATCTCTGATCCCAGAAAATCCCAGCAAGATTGAAAAAAGAAAGCATTAAAACCGTCAGGGCCAGGAGCCTTGTCCGGTTGCATTTGAAACAATGCTACTTTCACCTCTTCTTTATTGATGCTACTATAGAGCATTGCATTGTCTACATCTGAAACCATCGGTGCAACATCTGAGATGATATCCCAGTTTATTGATTCTGCCTCATTCATACCCCCTAACAAGGACGAGAAGTAGTCCACTCTAGCCCTTTGAATGTCTTCTTCTCTGGTGATCCATCCACCCCTACCAAAGGGTGCTGCCATAATAATGGGTTACACTTTTTGGGACATCCTGATTTTTGCCTGAAATCACATATTTTTAGAAAATACAATGATATATGACTTTAAAGGTTCCATTTAAATTATTTTAATTAAAGAGGGATTGATCAAACCCCCTTAGATCAAACCCCCTTGGATAGAACCTTGTTAGATTTAAACCATACCTATAATCGAGTCTCCTCTACACCTATCAAAATGCTGATAAAAACCACTTTTGATTTACCTTTTGAGTGATCAAATGAATTCATTTAAAATTTATGCTTTGTAAGCCTGTAGCCCTTATTATAAGCTTCCTAAAAGTATAATTTTAAATATGTTTAATTTGATTATTATATTTATTTCTTATTTCTTGTGAATGTAGGATTTTCAATGAACATCAATTTCTTTATTTCACACATACGAAAAAATAGAAAAATAGAGAAAAAAAATTCTAAAAAATACATGTACCCTAGGTATTGATGTCCTTATTCCAACAAAAAAAGAATAAGTTAATTAAAATGAATACAAAAAAATTTATGCGTGTCGAAGTACACCTCTGTCCAAATTATAATTACGCTGACTTGGAAAATTAATTAAAAAAAAATATGTAACAAAAAATTATGAAAAAATATCCATCCCCTAGATATTGGTGTGAAAAAATTGCATTTTAAAAATCAGAATTTTATCCTATCTATAAAAAGAGTTATGTGCGCCGAAGTGAACATCACTTTTAAAAAATGCTGATTAGTAGAAAAAATAAGTTATTAAAAATTACTTAAAATGATTCACAATTTATTTTTTAATTTAAAAAAAAATATATAATTAGAATCTACAGAAAATATCTAACAAATAACTAGTTTAATTCATCTTCAAAACCTTAATGGTTTAGCTGCTATAGGTGTAAGAAAGCGAATGTCTGGTGAAAAATCTTGATTTTAATGTCAAGTTTGGCCAAAAATTGTAACCCATTATTGTGGGATCACCCCATTAGAGATTTGAACTATCCTATTCCAACTGCGCTTCACCTTTGTCAAATTGTGAAAAAAAATTGTATTCAAATCTCCTTCCTCCAACCAAGTGTCCCTGGACTTTGAGCACCAATAACACTCTTCCCGCTGTAGCAGTTCATTATATTCAGCCATTAAGGATTTTTCTTTTCAAATTCAACATTTGTCATACCATGCTTTGCGACAGTTTCTCCCAACACGACCAAATCTTCTTCCACACGTTCTTTTTCTGCAAAAATATTTTTGAAAGTAGAACTATTCCATTCCCTCAGTTTGGTCTTCATCCTCTGCAATTTCTTATGGAATATAAACATCTTGGATCCCTGCAGCGTAATTGGTTCCTACCACCATTGCTTCATGAGTGTCGGGAGATCCTCTGAGCGCATCCACATTTTTTCGAATTTGAATTGGCTTCTAGGGGCTTTTTCCTCTTCATTGATCATAAGGGATATTGGAAAATGGTTTGATATTGCAATAGGCCAAATTGTTGATTTCGGCAACAAATTACCCTGCAACCAATCTTCATACACTAGAAACCTGTCAAGCCTTTCGACAATGTTAGTGAAATCCTTTCTTCTGTTGTTCCAAGTATAGGTACCATTAGAAGTTTTTATATCTATCAATTTTTTCTCCTCGATAAACTTCAAGAAATCTTTTTGAGATTGCAAAATTTTCCTAGAACCCCCTAGTTTTTCTTTGAGATCTGCTATTGCATTGAAGTTGCCCCCAATCACAACTTTAGATTTTCCCAAATTTTTAGAAATATTATCCCAAAGTAATTTTTTTTCCTCCAGCTTAATAGGGCCATACACATTATGTAATTCATATTTTTCTTGAGAGTGAAAAATATTTACCTCCAGTTTCATCCAATATGAATTTGAGTTTGACAAAGTTACCTTGAACCTTCCTGGGTGCCAAAGGACTCTGAGTCCACCTGAGGCCAGGCCCCTGCCACATCCACCATCAAGCCTTCCCAATTTTTACAAGATTTGATGAATTTAGAGGATTCGTCACCTTCTATTTTTGTTTCCTACAAAAGAATGATGTATGGCGATTGACAATCCAACTGGCGTTTCACCAGACATTTTTTGTTAGGGGAATTTATGCCCCTAACATTCCAAGTGAGGATCTTCATCTCCTGCCAAGGGAGGCATTTTCTCCCTTGGAATGAGTCATGTAGGATCTTAAAGACGGTTGATCGCCCTTCAAGGCTTCTTCTTCACGTTTTTTTATAAGGATTTTCTTCCTACTTTGGAAGTGGATGGTTGCTTTGCCGTTTGCCTTATAGTGCATTTTTCTGTTATGTCAAGATCTTCCTCAGATTCCCTTTCAGACAAATGTTCAAAATTATCAGAGGGGCATGTTGAATGCCATTCGAGCAGTTTTAATAGAGAATAATGTACGTCCTTGGAGCCTCCAATCTCACCTTCTTCTAGTATAGGTGCATTTTCAAATCCATGTGATTTAGGCGGCTTTGCCAAAACAATTTACCAGTTTTTTACATGCTCTGATGCCTAGAGACTAGATTGTTCCACTACGCATTTATTAACCCCTTGCTCCAACGATTGCTGACTTTCCATTTTCTCTTTTTTTTGTTTTTCTCTCCAAATTTCTCTTGTTGTTGGATGGAAGCGCTTACAACTTCCCACATTGTGATTCCTCCATTTACATTTGACGCAAAAATTTTTTGGGACTTCTATCTCAATGTTCTATGCCCAGATGTTTTCACCCGATTTTAGATCAATCGAGTCAGGAATATTATCTATTGATAATATCAAGTTTCTTGCATAAATTAGGGATTCACTTCACGCAAATCTATTTGAAGCATTTTACCCAACGAATTGCTGATTCGAGCGATGCAGCCTCTTGACCAATATTTGAAGGGAAGGTTATATAGGCATACCTAGATTGGGCCGTTTCTTGGATTAAGCTTTAACGGATTGAAGTTACTCCACCATTTTGCAGGTATAAAAATGAGGAACCATTTTTCCAAATTTCCGCTTCCAATATTTGATCCCTTTCCGATTCACTCCTGAACACTACCACAAAAAAACCTTTTGGTAAAAAATTCAGGATCGGGTCTAGACTCCACTTTTGCAACACCCATTCTCCAATCTATTTTCTTGTGAACCGTTTCCCCAAAAATCTGCGGATAACTGCCCTCTGTTCAAGTAGTTTGACGTCACCTTCCACAATGTCTGTGACATCCACCTTGATTTTCTCAACAAATTCATTCACATGTCTGTTTACCCCAGATTTTTGGCCTCTGTCTTTGGAACTTGCTTCTTCCTTCTCTTGATTTGCAGAAACCCTTCCTCCATCCGCCATTGAACCTCATTTCGACAAGTTTTAATGCTCAAAAACATTAAACAAATTTATATAATATACATATTATTTGTAATATGTATTTTATGTTTTATGTCTATATATATATATATATATATATATATATATTTATTTATTTATTTTATTTTGGAAATTGCATTGTATTTATTTTAAAATTGAATTTAGGAAAATTATAATTAATTTTATAATTAAATAATATGTTAATATGTATATATATATAATTATATTTATATATATATTTAAATATAGTTATTTGAATTGTTTTATTAGAAGTTAGTAAATGATTTTTAAAGGAATATTAAATGGTTAAGTGCATGCAAGCACTAGTTGTTATTTTATAATGAAGTGATTTTATTAGTAAGATTGAGATTTGTTTTTATCTATATTTGTGGATTTGGAAACTGAACTTTTGTTTTAACTGCTATGGATTTATTGAATGGAATTATGTTTAAAAGGTTTATTTTAAATATGAGATTTTGATTGATTTGGATTTAGGAAATCCAAATGATAACATTTGTTAATTGCTTGAAGTTGTATTTATAAAAGCAAGTGTTTTGTAACTATGTACTGGGGGGAAAGTATTTGTTAATGTGAAAATCTAAGTCTTCCAGAGTGGTAATTGTGAAAGGGTTGTTGTAACTTTAGTTCACCCTTTGAGTTTTCTTGGGTAGTGCACGTATTGGGACTCAGTATTGGGCATCTGTAGGGATGTGTTACCTTTTGAGGTGTGTTGATTATGTGTGGTCAATTTTAGTGCATTGTCTACCCTTGGGTTGTAGTATGAGTTATTGTGTTGTCGATAGGGGAGTGGCTTTCAATGAGGGTCGGGACACAAAGGGGTCCCAGGACAACTCGTGTGAAAGTTAGTTTAATCAATGGAAATTAAATAACCTATATTAGGGATAGAGTTTTTTTCTATGTCTTCTTCCACCATGGTGGAAATAAATGAAGTAGAATTCTAATCAACTCAGAACATCACATGTCTTCTGTTTATTACAATGACTATGATGAGCAAGAAATTGAAGAGTTTTGCCTCTGCTATTCCATCAACTATCAAGAGACTTAGGAAGGGATATAGAAGGATAGAAGGAGATAATGGTGAGAGCAAATATGGGTTGTGGGTGGAGGTTCCAAAGGGTTATGTGTGGAAGGATGAGCTGAGGAGATTCATGGTGGATGCTCAGCTTCTGAACCATCCATTCATGGCACAACTGCTGGAAGTGTCTAGAGAAGAGTATGGTTACCAACAGAAAGGAGGACTTGTTGTTCCTTGTGATGTGCTCTTCTTCTAGATTGTTGTAGAGTTTCTCACCACAAATGACCCAGCTGCTGGAAGTGTCTAGAGAAGAGTATGGTTACCAACAGAAAGGAGGACTTGTTCCTTGTGATGTGCTCTTCTTCCAGATTGTTGTAGAGTTTCTCACCACAAATGACCCAGCTGCTGTTAGCTTCAGTTCTGCCAGTTTGGCTAAAATAATTCCTACCTATTGAGTTGCATCTATTTCTCTCTTTTTTCTTTTCTCTGTAAAATTGGTTTGTAGACTACACCCAACTTGTATTGTGTGGTGTTATATAGTGAAATATATATACACTAGCATCTGTATTGGTAAGGGGTGTAATAGATTTGTTGATAGAGAATATGGACTTTTATTAATTGGAAAGTAGTGAATAGTGAAATATATATATACACTAGCATTTGTATTGTTAAGAGGTGTAATAGATTTGTCGATAGAGAATTTATGGACTTTTATTAATTGGAAAGTAGTGAATACTGAAATATATATGCACTAGAACTGTATTGTTAAGAGTTGTAATAGGTTTTTCGATAGAGAATATGGACTTTTATTAATTGGAAAGTAGCGAGTACTGAAATATATATACACTAGCATCTGTATTGTTAAGAGGTGTAATATATTTGTTGATAAAGAATGTGGATTTTTATTGATTGGAAAATAGTGAATAGGTGAATAAGATGAATATATTGGGTTATTGATTGTGAAGAAATTTTGATTTTATTTTTTCAGGTGAATAGGATGAATTTATTAGCATCTATTTTGCTAAGAGGTGGAATATATTTGTCAATAGAGAATATGGACCTTGTTAATTGGAAAGTATTGAACAGGTGAGTAGGATGAATATATTGGGTTATTGATTGTGAAGGAATTTTAACATTCTCTTAAGGAAAGTATTGAATATGTGAATTGGATGAATGTATTAGATTACTAACTATGAATGAACTATAAATTTTTATTAAGTGTCAAATAAGTGAATAGGATAAACATATTGAGCGATTGATTATGAAGGAACTTTAAAATTCTCTAAAGTATTGAATAGGAAAATAGGATGAGAGTATTGTATTACTAATTGTGAAGAAACTTTAACATTTTTGTAAAGAAAGTATTGAATAGGTGTTCATGGGATAATGTATTGGATTATTAACTATGAAGAAACTTTAACATTCTCTTAAGGAAAGTATTGAATAAGTGAATAGGATGAATGTGTTAGGTTATTGATTATGAAGAAACTTTAGCATTCTCATAAGGAAAGTATTTGATAGGTGAATAGGATGAATGTGTTAAGTTATTGACTGTGAAGAAATTTTAACATTCTCTTAAGGAAAGAATCAAATAAGTGAATAGGATGAACATATTGAAAAATCGATTATGAAGAAACTTCAACATTCTCTTAAGAAAAGTATTGAATAGGTGAATAGGATGAATGTGCTAAGTTATTAGAAACTTTAACATTCTCTTAAGGAAAGTATCAAATAAGTGAATAGGATGAACATACTGAGAGACCAATTATAAAGAAACTTTAACATTCTCAAGAAAAGCATTGAATAGGTGAATAGGATGAATACATTGGGTTACTAATTGTGAAGAAACTTTAACATTCTCTTAAGGGAAACTTTGAATAGGTGAATAGGATGAATGTATTGGGTTATTAATTGTGAAGAAACTTTAACATTATCTTAAAGAATGTACTAATAAGTGAATAGGATGAATATATTAGGTTATTGATTATGAATAAAATTTAACATTTTCTCAAGGAAAGTATCAAATAAGTGAATATGATGAACAAATTGAGAGGTTGATTATGAAGAAAAATTAACGTTTTCTTAAGGAAAGTATTGAATAGGTAAATAGGATGAATGTATTGGGTTACTGATTGTGAAGAAAAAATAATATTCTCTTAAGGAAAGTATTTAATAGGTGAATATGATGAATGTACTAGGTTATTGATTATGAATAAACTTTACATAAATATCAAATAAGTGAATAGGATGAAGATATTGAGAGATCGATCATGAAGAAACTTTAACATTCTCTCAAGGAAAGTATTGAATAGGTGAAGAGGATGAATGTATTGGGTTGTGAAGAAAATTTTAACATTCTCTTAAGAAAAATACTAAATAGGTGAATAAGATGAATGTATTAGGTTATTGGTTATGAAGAAACTTTGACATTATCTTAAGGAAAGTATCAAATAAGTGAATATGATGAACACATTAAGAGACAAATTGTGAATAAAATTTAGCATTCTCTTAGGGAGAGTATTGAATATAGGTAAATAAGATGAATGTATGGGGTTACTAATTATGAAGAAAATTTAACATTCTCTTAAGGAAAATATTGAATAGGTGAATATGATGCATGTATTAGGCTATTCATTATGACTTGAAACTTTAAGATTTTCTTAAAGAAAAGTATTGATTAAGTGAATAGGATGAACATAGTGGGAGACTAATTATGAAGAAACTTTAACATTATCTTAAGGAAAGTATTGAATAGGTAAATAAGATTGAATATTTTGAATTATAGATTATAAAGTTAAAAGTTACTGATTATGAAATTAGAAATTATTAATTGTAAATTTTATTATTAATAGTTAAATTAAAAACTAAAATTTATATTTACATTTAAGAATTAAATTATATAAGGATATATTGACATAAAAAACTAATAGCAATAAATAAGCAATAGATTCAAAAAGCAATAAATAAGTTAAAAAAATTGAAATTATTTTTGTTTATATTTTATAAATAATTTTATATTAATGTGACACCATCTTAAATAAACTAAATTCTAAATTTAAATTATTTATTTATCAAATAAGTTGATAAAATTTTAAAAACCATCATAATCATCTCAAAATTAACCCTAGTAACTACGAAATGTTTTCCTTTAATATAAGTGCACAAATTATCTTCATGATTTCATTTAAAATCTCATGTCCCCAACCATTTGATATATAAGATGGTTGCAAATACAATTAGTATTTTCCATAGAAGATTTGGCTCCACAAATTTTTTGTGGTGTGAGTAAATGAGTTTTTCCTTATCATATGATAATTTTATGTTTTAGATTTTTTAATATTTAATTAATTATTTGGTGGATATTTTTCATGATTTTTAAGTATTTAAAAGTTGGTTTTTTTTATTGGAAACATATTTAGTGTATTATTTAATTTTATTATATAATGATAAATATTTATTACAAATATTGTTTATATAATTATAAAAGTGAAAAGTTCATTTCAAGAATTTTTACAATTATTTTGGACTTGAAATAACTCTTTGTGTTATAGGAGGATCTTAGATCAAAGTAGATTGACCATGATTGAGGGTCAAAGTGGCCAAGGTAAAGAAGAGTATAAAAACCAAAATAAGGAATACTTGAGGAGGATGCATGCATAGGAGAAAAGCTTATGATACAAATGAAGCCTAGGAAAGAGTGGCTAACATAGGAAGGAAAGCATGTAATGGGGCAAACACAAGGAGGGTGCAAGAAAGGGAGAAAGTGGACTATGTTGAAAGAAGTGGCAAGAGTGCCAACGTGGAAGAAGATGGTCTTAACATGAGGATGAATAGAAAATAAAAACCTAAGGCAACTTGATAGATTTACAAATTAAGGTAATTTGGTTGTCAATAATGTGGTAGTCAAGTAGAAATGTCAAATTAGAGGTATTCAAGTATATTACTGAATCCAAGGGTAAAAAGGCATGAAAACTAGATTGTGATATAAAGAAGATAGGTGTGGAGAAGCATAAAAATTATGCTAAGGAAAATTGGAATGCTTGAGAGGGAAGAGAAGGCCATGAAGGAAGAGCACAAGATGACATAGCTATAATGTAGATGAAATTACTTGATGAGACAAGAAGAAGAAAACAATGAAGGGATGTGTGGTCAATCA
>VDFB02273075.1:0-13457 GCA_007258455.2 Sequoia sempervirens | reverse complement strand
CTTCATCTTGATTTATTATTGTATCCAGAGAAATGGTAGATGTAAGGTCACATTCAAGCAACATGAGGATTCCACTCTCTTTCATGATTCTTCTCCCTTCTTATGGAGTGATATTTGATGCATCATAGTCCATTTTTTGAAGGACTTGTTGAGTAACCTCTTCATACCTTGATGGACCACTTCCTCCTTTGCCTTATTTAATTTCTTCTATCTTTCATTGAATCATTTTGCTTGACCCTGATGATGAAATCCTTGAATTCCTTTAAATTCACAAAGGTATCCGCTGAAATAATATTCCACTCAGCTCCCTTCGGGTTCCCCTTTTTTTTCGCATGTTCATGATGTGCATCCCTCGCTTCGCAACTTTGGCAAGCGGCTCCCCTTTTGGCTCTTGCGATGCTGCGCTGAGCGCCCACGTGTCACGCCTGCGGGGTTTTTCATTTTCTGTTGCTTTATGTTTACCACGGAATGCGAAGCAGGGCCCACATCTCTATACGTGGCGGTGTAGCGCAATCTTTCCCTAGCAGGAGTAGAGTATGCTGCGGCGGGCTGCGAAGGACTTCTATTGGCCTTCTTTATTTCCTGGCGGGGCCCACCCTCGCTCACGTGTCAGCGGTTCGCGGCTTTTAAAACAACTGCAGGGACGAGAGCACCACGGGCTGCGAAACGCGGCCACGCGTCTTTCGCCCCCTTTTCATGCGGCCTTTCCCCATTTTCAAAGTAGCCTCCGTCCCCTGAACACGTGTCACTTCTCCGCAAGCTCCCAGTCAATGGAGAAGGAGTTTTCATTCGGGCCGCGGTTTGCTGCCATGTGCCTTACATCGATTATCAAAGCAAGCTGTGAGATGGCCGAGTGGGATGGTGTCATTGACTGCTGCTCGCCATGGTTCTCTAAGGTGGTGGACGACACTCGTCGCTTCGAAGCCTGGTTGGGACCACTGCCATCATTCCAAAAGGGCACGCCTGTAACTAACCAACTGGATGATGTGCCCTGATTGGCTGCTCTCATAACGGCATTGGGAATATTCTTATCCGGGCATCATTACGGGGGATTGTGGAATCATTCTGTTACAACTCTCCAGGCGGTGGGATTTTGCTCTCCGGCTATATATACTCCCTCTGTTGAGGGAAAATGGTCCAAGATTTGACAGGAAGAATACTGGTTTTAGCAAGAGACGCCAGGCCTCTTTTGCATGTTTATTTGCAAGATACTTTCAGACTGTGCCTATTGTTCGGCCTTTCTGCTTTTTATGTCTTGATTAAACTGTGAACTGTGCTTTTTATTGTCTTAAGCATTTCATTTGAGGAGACTTCTATATATTGAACACAAACTTGCTGGTCTAAATCATGTCTTAATGACTCTTCTTAGCAGTAAGAATGTATGCGATACTGTTTTATGTCAATTGAATGAACTGTTTATGCTATTGCTTTAAGCTTCCGGTGTTTTGGAACATATCAGTAACATTCAGGCCCTTGAGTCTATGATTTATCGTGCCTATCAAAAAGCTTTGGCGCATCGCCTTAGATTAACATTTGTTTCATTATATCTGCTTCCTTTTCCCTTTCCAAAAACCATTATATAGAAGAAGCCGGCTTCTTTAAAATCCGGAGGTCACTCAGTTTGGCGCAAAGGGGTCCCCCTTGAACTGAGTTTCCCATAAAGGCACTGTTATCTCGTCAATTTTTGGCATCAACAGTTTGTCCTTTTTTCTGGCACGCCCGGTGGGACCCAAACTAATGAAATCGTCTTCTAAAAGGGTGTATGAGCCATCGGCCTGTAACTAGATCCCAAACTGCAAGTAACCCAGGTTTACTAGTGCCTCCATCCAGGACAGTCCAGGCCGCAAATCAGTTAGTAACCGTTCCATTCCCACCACCCTTTCCTCTCACCATGTTGCCGGCCAGCGAACAAAAATTATGTAGCATGGGATGCTGGGAGTCCCCTTGTAGCTCCGGTAGCACCTGCTGTTTGGGGTGCCATTCGGTTTCGGCCCTGAAAGCTCTTCCCAAATTCGCCGGAGATAACACAAAAATGCCAGCAGAGCATTTGCAGGATGTAGCGGATGTATGCCTAGTACATGGTATCACGGCGCAGAATGTAGCCCTGAGGCTCCTTGCTGCGTCCTTCAAAGGCAAGGCCCTGGAGTGGTACCGAACACTGACTCCTAATACCATTCGCACTTGGGATGACCTCGGAGATCCATTCTATGAAAGATTTTCAAATGACGGAGATCGTTCTTCGCTATATTATCAGTTATCCGTCATCAAACGAGCACCCCAGGAGGCTCTGACGGACTTCAATGCCCGATTTCACTCGAGTTGGCGGAGGATTCCCGTGACCATCCGCCCTACCCCAGATTTGGCGTTCATGTTCTATCTGAAGTCCATCAATCCCGACATTTCTATGATGATCAAGTCTCTGGGAGGAGCTACTCTACCAGATGCATATGCCACCGCTATCAAAGCAGAAAATCACTTGATAGACTGCGGAAAATTGCCTCCTCGACCTGTTATGCCGATATTTCCTGAGATATCAAACGTGGCACAAGAGGTGGCGTCGACCAGTGCGCCAGCGACTCCCCAGTCAGCGTACTCATATACAGCCGCTCCTGAAAACTTGGCCTCTACATCAAGTTCTCCGAAGAATGAAATGGGCGACCTCAAGGAGATGCTACGGACTATGGCGAATGATATAACAACGCTCAAGCGGAATCAAGCAATGCCTCCGCGGCCTGCGTATCAGAACTACCAAGGTGGGCGGCCTACCTATCAGCAGAATCAATATCAGAATGCGCATCGCACTAACTCACCAACGGCGGCTATGAACCAAATAGTTCCGGTGCCTACGCCACTGGCAGGAGCGTCGCCAAGCTCTAGCAGAGAATTAACCGCGGGACAAAATAATCTTATTGATGACATCAATCCATGGTGCTTCCCTTGCAACGATGCGCATATGCCCCGAAATTGTCCGCGTGGCAACTTACAACAAAGGATAGCAGAGCAACGTAGCCAAGGGATTGCGACAGAGAGCGAAGAATACGGATATGCCCCGGCAATGGAGAACGCGGTCCTTACCGCGCAAATACAAGGAATGTCCCTGGAGCAAGAGTCCGACATTGTTCCTGATCATGCGCTCTTCTCATGGATGGAAGATGAGGAAACGGTGTTTGCGAATGACACGTCCACTACCGAAACGCCGCGGGTAAAGTCTGACTATAATACACGCTCCAAGAGAAGATTCACCGGTGAGGCCGTGGTTTCACTTTCGGACAATCCGCAGTGCAAGGACGTTTCGGATCAAATTCCTGGTGGCCCGACCGAATCCTTGTCTCCTCAACGGCGGAAGGAAATTATTATAACAAAAGCCAAGGAGCAGAAATCTCCGAGCTCCTCATCTCTTAATGTGGTGGAGCAGTTGAAGAAATCACCTGCTAATATGTCTTTATGGGACATTCTAGCTATCCCGGAGCAGAAGACCATACTCCAAAAAGCGCTTCAGCAACAGATGGACCCAACACTAACCGAGCCTTTGGCCAGTACCGAGGCGGTTTATCAAATGCCACCAACTAAGGTTGTCGCAAACAAAGCGATGGAATCCCCTGCGGAAGGCGGAGGTAGGCCAAAACCTCAACCCTTCTTCTTAACTCTCATTATAGGGGAGAAACTATTACACAACGCTATGATTGATTCTGGCGCTAGTACCACGGTTATGCCAAAACTAATAGCCGAAGCCTTGGGACTCAGCTACGAACCTATGAAGAAAGGGGTGATGCAGCTAGATGGAAATAAGGTTGATACTGTGGGTGTCATCAAAGCACTTCCGTTGACTCTATTTGCCTGCCCGAGTATCACGGTCCCGCAAGATACAGTGATCATAGATGTTCCGCCAATGTTTGGTCTTTGCCTTTCTCGAGAGTTTACTTCAAAGGTGGGCGGCTATTTGTCTTTAGATTGGTCACATCTAATACTTAGGACCAAACATGGCGCAAAGATGAAGATAGAATCGGAGGCTCTGCATTCCGAACATGTGGCGAACGAGGCCCTGATTAACTTTGAAGCGGCACATACCTCCATCACCAAGCAAGACATGTACAATGTTGAACTGCTGGAGGAGGAGAATGTCAATGGAGACCGAAGTGATAGCGAAGACGCTCTGTTGAGTGAACATATAAATAATGATCCCTTCGGTAATTATCATGCTACCGGTTTAGGCACATATGTGATCTATGACGAAGACCAAGTTCTTCCGAAGGTCGTCAAAGAGCCCGACGATGACCAAGTAAGTGAGCTGTGGACATTATATTTTGACGGTGCAAGGAGCAAAGTTGGAGCTGGAGCAGGGATATGTCTAATATCCCCACAGAATGAAAAGTTGCTGAGGGCCTTCCGATTCCAGTTTGCTTGTTCAAATAATGAGGCTGAATATGAGGGTCTAGTCCAAGGTCTAAGCCTAGCGGAACGAATGGGTATCAAACAATTGATTGTATTCGGAGATTCGGAACTGGTAGTTAATCAGGTCCGAGGAGTCTCAGCAGCAAAGAATATCCGCATGAGATCCTATCGGCATCGAATCTGGGACCTTATAGAAAGTTTTGAAGCTTTCAACATCCTGACCATTCCCCGAGCTCAGAATGGCGATGCAGACCGCATGGCAGTAATCGGAGCTCAGTTTGATCCTGTCTCCGACTTGCTTTCGGAACAAACATTCAGTACGAGTGCTGGTTAGACCAGCAATACCCGATAATGACCAAAGTTGGCAAGTCTTTGAGAGCGATGAACACATCGCCTCGTTTATTCAAAACTCAGGGGAATTTGCCGATCAACTCCAACCAAAGATCGCTGAGGCCTACGAGGGACAAATTATGCAGCTGAAATCAAATAAGCTTCTGAAAGGATTGGTTACTCTCAAAAAATTTTTCGATTGTAGTGACGCCCGAAATGATAAGAGGAAGTTCGTGGCGGAAAAAGGTGATTATGAGAATCTTCGGGTCTCCGATGACAGGAACCTTCGGGTCGGAAAAGATGTCTCACAGCAAGATAGAGAAAGGCTTATGAATTTCTGTGAGAAATATGGAGTAGTAGCCTGGTCCTACGATGATCTGGAAGGTTATGATCCTGGTATCATTCAACATACTATTGAGCTAACAGAAGGTGCGAAGCCAATCCGACAGAAACAGCGGCCGGTCAACCCTAAAGTTGAAGCCTTGATGGCACAAGAGCTAACCAAGCTCATTGAGTCGCGTATTGTTTTCCCAATTAAACATAGTACTTGGGTATCAAATCTGGTACCAGTCCGAAAGAAGAATGGTGATATACGCTTATGCGTAGATTTTCGAGACCTAAATAAAGCATCTCTGAAGGACCACTATCCCTTGCCTTCTATGGAGTCGATCCTCCAAACTGTCGCGGGATCGGAAATGTTCTCTCTACTGGATGGCTTCTCTGGCTATAACCAGATTCGAGTAAGAGAGGAAGATCAGCACAAGACTACGTTCACCACCAAGTGGGGGACGTTTGCATATGCTAAAATGCCTTTTGGTTTATCTAATGCAGGGGCAACCTTCCAGAGAGCTATGGACGTCGCATTTAGCGGCTGATCAATAAGATTATCCTAATCTATTTGGATGATCTTACTGTGTTCTCCAAATCTAAAGATGATCATTTCGATCATCTGGAGTTGGTGTTTCAAAAGTGCCAAGAGTTTGGGATTTCCTTAAACCCGAGGAAATGTGTGTTCGGAGTACCTCAGGGTAAGCTGTTAGGACATGTTGTGTCGAAGGAAGGTATTTCAATTGACCCAGAACGAGTAAAGGCTATAAAGGAGCTTCCTCTCCCGGTGAATAAGAAAGGTGTCCAGTCTTTTCTGGGCAAAGTAAATTTTGTCAGTAAATTTATTTCCGATTTTGCGGGAATGATTAGGCCGATCACCCTAATGCTGAAAAAGGATCAAATTTTCAAGTGGACAACGGAGGCGAGGGAGGCATTTGAGAAGGTCAAGGAAGCTATCTCATCAGCCCCAGTGTTGATCAATCCAGATCAACATAAAGATTTTATAATGTATGCTTTCGGTAGCAAGTCAAGTATCGCTACTGTTCTGACTCAAAAGGATAGAGAAGGAAAAGGGGAGCATCCAGTTGCTTTCTATTCCCGAACCTTAAAGGAATATGAAGTGAATTATAACTTCGTTGAAAGACAGGCTTTTGCAATAGTGAAGGGGCTTAAAAGTTCGCCATCTAATTTCAGTAGCAAAGTCCTGGTATATGCGCACATTCTAGTGTGCGGGAATACATCATGGAGGGAGAAATCACAGAAAAAAGGGCTAATTGGATCACTAAGATCCTGGAATATGACATTGAGGTCAGGCCCACCAGGACTATTAAAGGCAGAGGTCTGTGTGAGTATATGACACAGGAAGGGGAGATGCCTGTTGAAGAGGAACAGTCAGAACTTGTCCTGATAAACGGATCGGGATCGGAGGATGATTGGCTAAAAGATAGAATGAACTTCATGTGAACCGAAAAGTACCCGCCAGGCCTCTCATCCCAGAAAAGAAGGTATTACCGGCTCCAGAATTGCGGATACACGCTGATAGAAGGAGTCCTTTTCAAGAGAAATTTTAATGGTGTGCTCCTACGGTGTGTTACTTCAGGGGAGGTGCAGAAGATCCTCGACGCATTTCACAATAGCGACGAAGGTGGACATTTCTCCGCTAAAACCACAGCCATCAAGGTCCTGCGGGCTGGATATTACTGGCCCACACTTTTCAATGATTCCTACTCGCTGGTAAAGGCTTGCAAAAAATGTCAGTTATTCTCTGACCGAAGGAAGAATTCAGCGATGCCCCTGAAACCTATCGTGGCGGATGAACCATTTGCTCAATGGGGTTTGGACTTTATCAGAATGATCAACCCGGTTTCCAGTTCGGGACATAAATGGATTTTAATAGCTACAGACTACTTCACAAGGTGGGCTGAAGCTGTTCCCCTTAAAGAGGCAACGGAGGTAGAGATTGTGGATTTCCTCGAGGCTCTGGTGACGAGGTTCGGCCCTCCGAAGACGATCATTTCGGACAATGCTAGAGCATTTGTAGGCACAAAGGTATGTCACTTGCATTGAAAAATGGCATATTCCTGAAAACATCTTCAAACTACTATCCACAGGGAAATGGCCTAGCTGAGTCAACAAACAAAAGTTTAGTCCAACTTCTCAAAAAAGTGGGCTCAGAACACCAAAGGGAATGGCACAAAAATCTCCGAAAAGCACTCTGGGCCAACCGCATAACACCTAAACAAGTCCTCAAGACTTCGCCCTATGAGCTAGTATATGGGAAAGAAGCGCTGCTACCAATCTCTATGGAAATTCCGGCGATACAGTTGTTGAAATCTCTTGAGATAGAACAAAATGGCGCCATGGAAGTTCGGCTTGCCGAACTATTAGAAGTACAAGAAAAAAGGGAGAATTCCCTAAAGGCCATGACTGGCCGTCAACAGGTGGTCAAACGGTGGTTTGACAAAAGGGCTTCCGACCAAGGCCTAAAAAATGGAGATTTGGTGCTAAAATACGATAGCAGGGCTGCGAAGCCAGGTCAGCATGGTAAGTTTGATAGCCTATGGGAAGGACCCTTCAAAATCATTCGGTGCATGCAACACAATGCCTTTGAGCTGGAAAATATGGAACAGGAGCCCCTAGGAATCCCGGTTAATGGGATTCACCTTAAATTGTTCCATTAAGCGTCAGGCCCTACCTTGTACAGTTGTAAATAACGCTTTTTCTTTTTCCCTTCCTGTTTTTGGCCTATCGTTTTGCTAAACCAATTGACTTGTTATGTATTCGCTTATCATCATTGGTAGGTGAAGCACCGGTGTTCTTAAAACACAAAAGTATGCTCATAAACAGAGATAAAACATACAGAATTGGCAAACCCAGAAAAATTGCACGCAGAAGCAAACAGGAGTATAAGATTTCACAACAAAAGGAGGCGTATATTTTTATATACATGTTTCTGAGTTACAAAATGGCATGAAGGCCGATTTTCAAAATATACAAAGTATAAGAGCATATATATATACGTTGGCCTTTTATCAGGCTGATACGGAGCAAGGGGGTAACATCAACAAACACCAGGGCAAGAGGACCATCTATCCGCAGGAGTGGCTAGCAGCAACCGACGCATTCAAGACAGCGTCCGCTTCTTCCTCAGCAACAGGTTCCTCGGCGGCACTGGCAGCATCATGAAGCGTGGCTGTCGTCGGTGGTGGGTACACCAGGTCCCTGAAGTCAGTATACCACTCTACGTCGTAGAATGGTATCACGTTGTAGCTTCTGAACAGGAAGTGAAGAGCCTGGGTAACCCTTTGCTGATGCTGACCACGGGTCTGCAGGCGGAATCCGCTAAGGAATGGTAGCCAAGCCACGATAGCTTCTTCTTCAATATAGTGACGTAAGTCGCTGGCTGATGGCAGGCCAATTCCATATGCAGCGTGCGTGACAACCTCTCCAAGCCCGTTCAGGTACTTCTTCGGGAAGATTTCTTTGACTAGCTTCAATACAAGAGGCCGAGGGACACAAATGTCTAGCATAGACGCCACAAAGTGTGAGCACACATCGGTGTTCACCCGATGCTTATCTTCGTACTCCACACAGTCTTTGCCGAGAACCCACTTAATGGCTACTAAAACCAGCGAGTGCTTGTTCTTCGTCATTCTCTTAAGCCTCCTGGTGGAGATTTCACCTACAAATGTTGTTTGTGATTTGAAGGAGGTCAGGCGAATGGGAGTATCCATCTCTCCTAGGACTTTTCCTAAAATCTGCTAAGTATGCCGAAAGCTACTTATTACCTAACCTATGAAAAGACTCGCTTAGCAGTATTCTACTTGCCTATCACTTCTCGACGCAAAGTGTATATGTTTGCTATCTACTGGCCTATTTATAGAAAGTTGACAAGACATACGCCAGTCCGCCGTAAGCAATGTGATGTATATTGGCTACAATCTCGAGGGCCGAGTCTGCATTTGTTCACGTTTTGGGCTGGCACACGCATGGTAGCACGGCTCAAGGCATGCTTAATTAAATCAAGTTAATTAATTGAGCTTTATAAGGGTGGCACTTGCTGATGAAGGGACGTATGGCCGTATGCTATGGTGTCAAATCTCAAGCACATCCCAGAGCCCGAGGCGATATTCGTATCTCTTTCAGGCGGTGATCGTTTGCTTGGCGTAATCATTCTGGCCTGGGATATTAATTACCGGTACATGCTAACACAACGTGAGGAGGCCAGTTGCAAGCTCAATTTCCAAGAAAAATCAGGGCGTATCACACGATATCCTAAAAGCAATGATGAAATCCGGCCACCTCGGAAAAAGCAATCAGCTCATCTTGCACGAGTCATGGAATTAACGGTACATGCCGAATTAAATGCAAGGGCTCGCGCTCGCCTACCACCTTGAGGGAGGTTGCTATTATTGCATGATAATGCTTATTGTTCCTAAGTCTTTTCCCAAAAAGCTAAGGAGTGCGTGAAGTGTTTTCTGTCTGTATTTCCAGTGCAAGCGTATTCAAAGGCCAGCGAACCTTCAAGTTCTGCCGCGAAGAAAGATGGCGGAATCTTCAGCTCAGCCAGCAGAGGAAGGGATTAGCCAGGAACTGTATTCGGCTATTCGTTCTTCTGCCGAGGTCTACGTGTACGATGATGTAGCATATGCCACTCCTGGTATACCCCAGAAGGTGAGGAGACCCAACACAGAGGAGCTAGAGAAGCCCAAAGAGTGGAATAACCCTAAAAAGGTTGGAGAAAAGTGGGCAAATATCTATGATCCAAAGCTTGCTAGGAACCCTAAGTCTCTTAGAGAGGCGGCTTGTGCAAGATTATCAGCACCAGCGGCGGAGAAGGCAACGGCAGGTAGAGTCTGGTATAGCGGTTTGCCACAATACATGGTCCCATTCGTGCACTATTGCCCGGAGGTGGTTGACGCAGCTGTTCAATGCTATAATCCACAAACCCACTGCATTGAGGGTCACAATTTAAGGGTTCATATCAATCAGGAAGCCATCTGGCATATGTTATGCATTCCTGACCCCAGGACAAGAAAGGAGAAAATCGAATATTTCCGCCCAAGCAAGGGGGAAAAGATATGGAAAAGGATGAAAACCGGCTCCGATTTCCTATTAGAGGAGACTAAAAAGAAGGGTATTATGTCCGCTAAGTCACCAAGCATCCCATTGTTGCGCGGTTCATTCCGCGACGACCTTCAGGATCCCATATCCATGCTGGCGTTTGTTTGCGGCCGTGATTCTGATGAAAAGATCGAGGCTTTTCAGCTGGGCCCTGCAATACAGTTTCGCAGGCAACATGAATCTTTCTGGTATGATTTTGCCGAGTTCATGGTCGAGGAAATGATACAGCAAATAGAGAATTATCAGGCGGAGACGAAATTCAGATTTCTTTCCTACCTGGTCCACATGTTCCTGCATCAGAATCCGGATTTCTTCGCCCGATTTTTCCCACTATCAATTTTTGATGAGCAGAATAAAAGAAAGCCGGTATCTACATGGACACCCTACCTTTCCGCAACATATGACTACTATGCCTTCGCGGACTATTTCATAGCCCCGGTCCTGAATGATTTGATCGGAGAGGGTGATATCGTCCGGCTTAACACTGAGCAGATTGGATTTCTGCAAAGCTACATTCCCGCTTGCGACTGGTTCCTGGGCAAGGATTTCACGATCCTTCGAATGAGGGGCTTTATTGACAGGCCCTTCCTGCTCCCGGCTTGCGTCATCGATAGAGTGCTCGCGCTGGAGGTTTACCGGCAGGTATGCGTCATTGATTTCATGTTTTGTAGCAGCAAAAGGGTCAAAAAGAAGGGATTCTTCAGTTGCCCGAAGAGCTTCAAGTCAATAACGCTTGTCAAAAAGTGATCTCATCAACTGCTAGGGGACAAGCTGGCACACTTAGGGCTAGTATTAGTAAATGATAAGTGGGATTACAACCCTTTTAATGATCTACCTGAGCCGCATATGAGAGTTACGCATGTTTCCCGACCATACTGGGAGAAGCGGCGTAATAACCGGACTGATAAAGATGAAGATCTGGTTGAATTGGCACAAATCCCTACGCCGGATACCAGAGGCCCATGGCACAAGTTCTACTTTCCAGTGGCTGTGGCCAGGGACAACATTCCGATAGAGCGCAGCATGCTCAACAAGTTGAAAGTGGACGAGGAATGGAACGATGAAAAAATAAAAGCTTTCTGGAGATACCGCCAAGAAACAGGGCAGATGAGGGCTCCTTATAATAAATTGAAGGACGACCAGGAATTCGAAAGACACTGGGATGAAGGCCATCCCAGCCCGACCTCCAGCGCTAACAAGAGCGAAGCAGAGGGTTCCGATGAACAGGAGGAAGAGAGGGCGATATCTTCGCAGGAAGGTGATGCTCCCGAGCATCCCGCCTATGTCGGCACTAACGTGCGCTTTAATATATCAAGGAGTTCACTTACGCGCACATGGGCCGCTAAACCGGTCAGGCTAGTACCCCAGCAGAAAGATCTGACTGCCGAGGTTAGTGAGAGTCCCCCCGCGAAAAGACAACGCACGGAAAGTGTTATCGGGACAGTTTCACATGAACCGGCCGAAAGGGAAACACCCGCTGCTAGTCAAATGCCAGAGGTTGCGGTCGAGTCCCAAACGATCCAAATGCTACCGCCGACCAGTCAGCAGGTACATTTCACTCCTTCCTCTCTTGCATCTCATTCTTTCACGTCCGCTCCTGCTCAATTGGCAACTCCTGCCATTCGTCTGAGCCCTCCACCCTCTGTTTCTAGCCCATCTTATTCTGGGGGGTTTTCCCAATATTCGCAAGCCCAACCATTTATAATCACCCCTCCAGGCATGCTAACGCTTACTGCTGCCGCCCAGACTTTCCTCACCTCGCTATCCAAAGATATTCTTCCCATCGGCCCCCACTCTTTTTCCGAGATGCTTACAGATCCCTTCCCACCACAAAGAACCGAGCCTGTGTAACGACTTTTCCTGGGCCAATAGCCTTTACGACCGAATTCCGCTCACTCGCTGTAATTATCCAAACGCCAGCTATCACCCCCGTGCTAAGCTAAGGAATCCGCAAGACACTTTTCCTCGCTAAACCGCTACCCTCCGAAGAAGCAAATGCCGCCTTATGAAAGCTACTCTATCCCTACTCTTCCAAAGTATGGTTCCTCGCGGTACCGGTTTCATCACCGAGTTCATTGTGCAATGATAGATTGTGGGTTGAGGCTCGCGAATAGAATGAGGCTAATGGCTGGGCAAGGATGACAATGCCTCACGAATCGAGAGTACAAAGTCAGGCGACGAGGCCCGCCTAAGAATTGAAGTTTCAGAACTATGTACCAAGGACAAATAAGCCTCAGGAGAAATGCAACCAGAGGACTATGATATTTATGCTGTCGGACTGGACATGAAGATGGCCCGGCCACAAGATAAAGTCGAAATCATGGAGGAGACACAACGGGTGGTCACTTCCGATTTCCTAAAGACTGGTCGCCAGTTGAAAAAGAAGGATGAACAGCTCAAGGCAGCCAAGGACAGGGTAAGTTTTCTAGAGGCAAAGGAGAAATCCTTAGAGGCGGATATCGCCCGAATGACAGAAAGGGCGCTAACAGCAGAGAATGAAAGGAACAGGCTCCAAGGCGAAATTGCAAAGGCCCGAGTAGCCGACCCAGCCGTATTAAAGGACTTGCAGAATCAAAACCAAGCGGCGCAACAGAGCTTACAATCGATGGAAGAAGAGCTTGAACGCTTCCGCCTTGAGTTCAGACAGAAGCTGGCAGAAAAAGGCGAAGAGATGGAACGCCTACAAGATCAGCATCAGCAGAAGATACAGGAAAAAGAGGCCGAATTCAAAGATTTGAAGAATAGACTAGAGGAGGAGCTCCGAGAAACGAAGGCCAAGCTAGAGGACAAGCTCCGAGAAGCGAAAGCTTCATTAGAAGAGCAATCGGCTAACCACTCTAGAGCTGAACAGAATTGGCAGAAACAAATGAACAACTATGAAGCGTTGTGGACATCTGAGAAGAAGAAGAAGGCAGAATTTGCCGAAGCTCTCATTTCACGAGACGCAGAGATTTCTTCGCTTAAGGCCTCCCTGCTACCAGCCTCTGCCCAACCGGATATCATCCCACTGGTCAGGCAATTGTACATTTCTCACTGGGAGAAAATCAAAGCCTTCTGCCTAAATCTGCAGCCTACCCTCCGGTTCATCGACAGAGCATTAAAACTCAATCAGGAGGCCCATGACACAATGGAACAGTTCCCGCATTTCATCCTGGAAAAGGTTCCTGAGGCGAGGGACTTGTTAAATAAGCTATACTCGGTCTCAGACGAGATCCTCGCCGGGGCAGGTATTGAAGATAGGGATAATGCAGCTCAAACGGCAAATAGGTTCATTCATTGCCACT
>VDFB02273074.1:0-36875 GCA_007258455.2 Sequoia sempervirens | reverse complement strand
AACCCTAAAGTTGAAGCCTTGATGGCACAAGAGCTAACCAAGCTCATTGAGTCACGTATTGTCTTTCCAATTAAACATAGTACTTGGGTATCAAATCTGGTACTAGTCCGAAAGAAGAATGGTGATATCCGCTTATGCGTAGATTTTCGAGACCTAAATAAAGCATCTCTGAAGGACCACTATCCCTTGCCTTCTATGGAGTCGATCCTCCAAACTGTCGCGGGATCGGAAATGTTCTCTCTACTGGATGGCTTCTCTGGCTATAACCAGATTCGGGTAAGAGAGGAAGATCAGCACAAGACTACGTTCACCACCAAGTGGGGGACGTTTGCATATGCTAAAATGCCTTTTGGTTTATCTAATGCAGGGGCAACCTTCCAGAGATCTATGGACGTCGCATTTAGCGAGCTGATCAATAAGATTATCCTAATCTATTTGGATGATCTTACTGTGTTCTCCAAATCTAAAGATGATCATTTCGATCATCTGGAGTTGGTGTTTCAAAAGTGCCAAGAGTTCAGGATTTCCTTAAACCCGAGGAAATGTGTGTTCGGAGTACCTCAGGGTAAGCTGTTAGGACATGTTGTGTCGAAGGAAGGTATTTCAATTGACCCGGAACGAGTAAAGGCTATAAAGGAGCTTCCTCTCCCGGTGAATAAGAAAGGTGTCTAGTCTTTTCTGGGCAAAGTAAATTTCGTCAATAAATTTATTTCCGATTTTGCGGGAATGATTAGGCCGATCACCCTAATGCTGAAAAAGGATCAAATTTTCAAATGGACAACGGAGGCAAGGGAGGCATTTGAGAAGGTCAAAGAAGCTATCTCATCAGCCCCAGTGTTGATCAATCCAGATCAACATAAAGATTTTATAATGTATGTTTTCAGTAGCAAGTCAAGTATCGCTACTGTTCTGACTCAAAAGGGTAGAGAAGGAAAAGGGGAGCATCCAGTTGCTTTCTATTCCCGAACCTTAAAGGAATATGAAGTGAATTATAACTTCGTTGAAAGACAGGCTTTCGCTATAGTGAAGGGGCTTAAAAAGTTCCGCCATCTAATTTCCTGTAGCAAAGTCCTGGTATATGTCGCACATTCTAGTGTGCGGGAATACATCATGGAGGGAGAAATCACAGAAAAAAGGGCTAATTGGATCACTAAGATCCTGGAATATGACATTGAGGTCAGGCCCACCAGGACTATTAAAGGCAGAGGTCTGTGTGAGTATATGACACAGGAAGTGGAGATGCCTGCTAAAGAGGAACAGTCAGAACTTGTCCTGATAAACGGATCAGGATCGGAGGACGATTGGCTGAAAGATAGAATGAACTTCATGCGAATCGGAAGGTACCCGCCAGGCCTCTCATCCCAGAAAAGAAGGTATTACCGGCTCCAGAATTGCGGATACACGCTGATAGAAGGAGTCCTTTTCAAGAGAAATTTTAATGGTGTGCTCCTACGGTGTGTTACTTCAGGGGAGGCACAGAAGATCCTCGACGCATTTCACAATAGCGACGAAGGTGGACATTTCTCCGCTAAAACCACAGCCATCAAGGTCCTGCGGGCTGGATATTACTGGCCCACACTTTTCAATGATTCCTACTCTCTGGTAAAGGCTTGCAAAAAATGTCAGTTATTCTCCGACTGAAGGAAGAATTCAGCGATGCCCCTGAAACCTATCGTGGCGGATGAACCATTTGCTCAATGGGGTTTGGACTTTATCGGAATGATCAACCCGGTTTCCAGTTCGGGACATAAATGGATTTTAACAGCTACAGACTACTTCACAAGGTGGGCTGAAGCTGTTCCCCTTAAAGAGGCAACGGAGGTAGAGATTGTGGATTTCCTCGAGGCTCTGGTGACGAGGTTCGGCCCTCCGAAGACGATCATTTCGGACAATGCTAGAGCATTTGTAGGCACAAAGGTATGTCACTTTGCATTGAAAAATGGCATATTCCTGAAAACATCTTCAAACTACTATCCACAGGGAAATGGCCTAGCTGAGGCAACAAACAAAAGTTTAGTCCGACTTCTCAAAAAAGTGGGCTCAGAACACCAAAGGGAATGGCACAAAAATCTCCGAAAAGCACTCTGGGCCAACCGCATAACACCTAAACAAGTCCTCAAGACTTTGCCCTATGAGCTAGTATATGGGAAAGAAGCACTGCTACCTATCTCTATGGAAATTCTGGCGATACAGTTGTTGAAATCTCTTGAGATAGAACAAAATGGCGCCATGGAAGTTCGGCTTGCCGAACTATTAGAAGTACAAGAAAAAAGGGAGAATTCCCTAAAGGCCATGACTGGCCGTCAACAGGTGGTCAAACGGTGGTTTGACAAAAAGGCTTCCGACCAAGGCCTAAAAAGTGGAGATTTGGTGCTAAAATACGACAGCAGGGCTGCGAAGCCAGGTCAACATGGTAAGTTTGATAGCCTATGGGAAGGACCCTTCAAAATCATTCGGTGCATGCAACACAATGCCTTCGAGCTGGAAAATATGGAACAGGAGCCCCTAAGAATCCCGGTTAATGGGATTCACCTTAAATTGTTCCATTAAGCGTCAAGCCCTACCTTGTACAGTTGTAAATAACGCTTTTTCTTTTTCCTTTCATGTTTTTGGCCTATCGTTTTGCTAAAACCAATTGACTTGTTATGTATTCGCTTATCATCATTGGTAGGTGAAGCACCGGAGTTCTTAAAACACAAAAGTATGCTCATAAACAGAGACAAAACATACAAAATTGGCAAACCCAGAAAAATTGCACGCAGAAGCAAACAGGAGTATAAGATTTCACAACAAAAGGAGGCGTATATTTTTATATACATGTTTCTGAGTTACAAAATGGCATGAAGGCCGATTTTCAAAATAAACAAAGTATAAGAGCATATATATATACGTTGGCCTTTTATCAGGCTGATACGGAGCAAGGGGTAACATCAACAAACACCAGGGCAAGAGGACCATCTATCCGCAGGAGTGGCTAGCAGCAACCGACGCATTCAAGACAGCGTCCGCTTCTTCCTCAGCAACAGGTTCCTCGGCGGCACTGGCAGCATCATGAAGCGCGGCTGTCGTCGGTGGTGGGTACACCAGGTCCCTGAAGTCAGTATACCACTCTACGTCGTAGAATGGTATCACGTTGTAGCTTCTGAACAGGAAGTGAAGAGCCTGGGTAACCCTTTGCTGATGCTGACCACGGGTCTGCAGGCGGAATCCGCTAAGGAATGGTAGCCAAGCCACGACAGCTTCTTCTTCAATATAGCGACGTAAGTCGCTGGCTGATGGCAGGCCAATTCCATATGCAGCGTGCGTGACAACCTCTCCAAGCCCGTTTAGGTACTTCTTCGGGAAGATTTATTTGACTAGCTTCAATACAAGAGGCCGAGGGACACAAATGTCTAGCATAGACGCCACAAAGTGTGAGCACACATCGGTGTTCACCCGATGCTTATCTTCGTACTCCACACAGTCTTTGCCGAGAACCCACTTAATGGCTACTAAAACCAGCGAGTGCTTGTTCTTCGTCATTCTCTTAAGCCTCCTGGTGGAGATTTCACCTACAAATGATGTTTGTGATTTGAAGGAGGTCAGGCGAATGGGAGTATCCATCTCTCCTAGGACTTTTCCTAAAATCTGCTAAGTATGCCGAAAGCTGCTTATTACCTAACCTATGAAAAGACTCGCTTAGCAGTATTCTACTTGCCTATCACTTCTCGACGCAAAGTGTATATGTTTGCTATCTACTGGCCTATTTATAGAAAGTTGACAAGACATACGCCAGTCCGCCGTAAGCAACGTGATGTATATTGGCTACAATCTCGAGGGCCGAGTCTGCATTTGTTCATGTTTTGAGTTGGCACACGCATGGTAGCACGACTCAAGGCATGCTTAATTAAATCAAGTTAATTAATTGAGCTTTAAAAGGGTGGCACTTGCTGATGAAGGGACGTATGGCCGTATGCTATGGTGTCAAATCTCAAGCACATCCCAGAGCCCGAGGCGATATTCGTATCTCTTTCAGGCGGTGATCGTTTGCTTGGCGTAATCATTCCGGCCAGGGATATTAATTACCGGTACATGCTAACACAACGCGAGGAGGCCAGTTGCAAGCTCAATTTCCAAGAAAAATCAGGGCGTATCACACGATATCCTAAAAGCAATGATGAAATCCGGCCACCTCGGAAAAAGCAATCAGCTCATCTTGCACGAGTCGTGGAATTAACGGTACATGCCGAATTAAATGCAAGGGCTCGCGCTCGCCTACCACCTTGAGGGAGGTTGCTATTATTGCATGATAATGCTTATTGTTCCTAAGTCTTTTCCCAAAAAGCTAAGGAGTGCGTGAAGTGTTTTCTGTCTGTATTTCCAGTGCAAGCGTATTCAAAGGCCAGCGAACCTTCAAGTTCTGCCGCGAAGAAAGATGGCGGAATCTTCAGCTCAGCCAGCAGAGGAAGGGATTAGCCAGGAACTGTATTCGGCTATTCGTTCTTCTGCCGAGGTCTACGTGTACGATGATGTAGCATATGCCACTCCTGGTATACCCCAGAAGGTGAGGAGACCCAACACAGAGGAGCTAGAGAAGCCCAAAGAGTGGAATAACCCTAAAAAGGTTGGAGAAAAGTGGGCAAATATCTATGATCCAAAGCTTGCTAGGAACCCTAAGTCTCTTAGAGAGGCGGCTTGTGCAAGATTATCAGCACCAGCGGCGGAGAAGGCAACGGCAAGTAGAGTCTGGTATAGCGGTTTGCCACAATACATGGTCCCATTCGTGCACTATTGCCCGGAGGTGGTTGACGCAGCTGTTCAATGCTATAATCCACAAACCCACTGCATTGAGGGTCGCAATTTAAGGGTTCATATCAATCAGGAAGCCATCTGGCATATGTTATGCATTCCTGACCCCAGGACAAGAAAGGAGAAAATCGAATATTTCCGCCCAAGCAAGGGGGAAAATATATGGAAAAGGATGAAAACCGGCTCCGATTTCCTATTAGAGGAGACTAAAAAGAAGGGTATTATGTCCGCTAAGTCACCAAGCATCCCATTGTTGCGCGGTTCATTCCGCGACGACCTTCAGGATCCCATATCCATGCTGGCGTTTGTTTGCGGCCGTGATTCCGATGAAAAGATCGAGGCTTTTCAGCTGGGCCCTGCAATACAGTTTCGCAGGCAACATGAATCTTTCTGGTATGATTTTGCCGAGTTCATGGTCGAGGAAATGATACAGCAAATAGAGAATTATCAGGCGGTGACGAAATTCAGATTTCTTTCCTACCTGGTCCACATGTTCCTGCATCAGAATCCGGATTTCTTCGCCCGATTTTTCCCACTATCAATTTTTGATGAGCAGAATAAAAGAAAGCCGGTATCTACATGGACACCCTACCTTTCCGCAACATATGACTACTATGCCTTCGCGGACTATTTCATAGCCCCGGTCCTGAATGATTTGATCGGAGAGGGTGATATCGTCCGGCTTAACACTGAGCAGACTGGATTTCTGCAAAGCTACATCCCCGCTTGCGACTGGTTCCTGGGCAAGGATTTCACGATCCTTCGAATGAGGGGCTTTATTGACAGGCCTTTCCTGCTCCCGGCTTGCATCACCGATAGAGTGCTCGCGCTGGAGGTTTACCGGCAGGTATGCGTCATTGATTTCATGTTTTGTAGCAGCAAAAGGGTCAAAAAGAAGGGATTCTTCAGTTGCCCGAAGAGCTTCAAGTCAATAACGCTTGTCAAAAAGCGATCTCATCAACTGCTAGGGGACAAGCTGGCACACTTAGGGCTAGTATTAGTAAATGATAAGTGGGATTACAACCCTTTTAACGATCTACCTGAGCCGCATATGAGAGTTACGCATGTTTCCCGACCATACTGGGAGAAGCGGCGTAATAACCGGACTGATAAAGATGAAGATCTGGTTGAATTGGCACAAATCCCTACGCCGGATACCAGAGGCCCATGGCACAAGTTCTACTTTCCAGTGGCCGTGGCCAGGGACAACATTCCGATAGAGCGCAGCATGCTCAACAAGTTGAAAGTGGACGAGGAATGGAACGATGAAAAAATAAAAGCTTTCTGGAGATACCGCCAAGAAACAGGGCAGATGAGGGCTCCTTATAATAAATTGAAGGACGACCAGGAATTCGAAAGACACTGGGATGAAGGCCATCCCAGCCCGACCTCCAGCGCTAACAAGAGCGAAGCAGAGGGTTCCGATGAACAGGAGGAAGAGAGGGCGATATCTTCGCAGGAAGGTGATGCTCCCGAGCATCCCGCCTATGTCGGCACTAACGTGCGCTTTAATATATCAAGGAGTTCACTTACGCGCACATGGGCCGCTAAACCGGTCAGGCTAGTACCCCAGCAGAAAGATCCGACTGCCGAGGTTAGTGAGAGTCCCCCCGCGAAAAGACAACGCACGGAAAGTGTTATCGGGACAGTTTCACATGAACCGGCCGAAAGGGAAACACCCGCTGCTAGTCAAATGCCAGAGGTTGCGGTCGAGTCCCAAACGATCCAAATGCTACCACCGACCAGTCAGCAGGTACATTTCGCTCCTTCCTCTCTTGCATCTCATTCTTTCACGTCCGCTCCTGCTCAATTGGCAACTCCTGCCATTCGTCCGAGCCCTCCACCCTCTGTTTCTGGCTCATCTTATTCCGGGGGGTTTGCCCAATATTCGCAAGCCCAACCATTTATAATCACCCCTCCAGGCATGCTAACGCCTACTGCTGCCGCCCAGGCTTTCCTCACCTCGCTATCCGAAGATATTCCTCCCATCGGCCCCCACTCTTTTTCCGAGATGCTTACAGATCCCTTCCCACCACAGAAAACTGAGCCCCAGGAAGCGACTCTTTTTCCTCGGCCAACAGGCCTTACGACTGAATCTCTGGTTCAGCCGTTGCAATTATCCAGCCAGGCTGAAACCCCCCAGGCTAAGCTATGGAACATGCCACACTTTTCTCTGCAAACCGTCACCCTCCAGAAGAAGCAAATGCGGGCGCCTATGAAAGTTACCTATCCCTATGCCCTACCTTCCGGTGTTCCCTTCGCAGGTGGGCTGGTTTCATCACCAGCTGAGTTCATTGCACAGATAGATTGTGGGAAGGAGGCTCGCGCAAATAGAATGAGGCGACGAAGGGCAAAGGATGACAATGCCCCCGCCGAACCGAGAGTACAGGCTTCGTATGACGAGGCCCGCCAAGAATTGAAGTTTGCAACTATGTACCCAAGGACAAACAAGCCTCAGGGAGAAATGCAACCAGAGGACTATGATATTTATGCTGTCGGACTGGACATGAAGATGGCCCGGCCACAAGATAAAGTCGAAATCATGGAGGAGACACAACGGGTGGTCACTTCCGATTTCCTAAAGACTGGTCGCCAGTTGAAAAAGAAGGATGAACAGCTCAAGGCAGCCAAGGACAGGGTGAATTTTCTAGAGGCAAAGGAGAAATCCTTAGAGGCGGATATCGCCCGAATGACAGAAAGGGCGCTAACAGCAGAGAATGAAAGGAACAGGCTCCAAGGCGAAATTGCAAAGGCCCGAGTAGCCGACCCAGCCGTATTAAAGGACTTGCAGAATCAAAACCAAGCGGCGCAACAGAGCTTACAATCGATGGAAGAAGAGCTTGAACGCTTCCGCCTTGAGTTCAGACAGAAGCTGGCAGAAAAAGGCGAAGAGATGGAACGCCTACAAGATCAGCATCAGCAGAAGATACAGGAAAAAGAGGCCGAATTCAAAGATTTGAAGAATAGACTGGAGGAGGAGCTCCGAGAAACGAAGGCCAAGCTAGAGGATGAGCTCCGAGAAGCGAAAGCTTCATTAGAAGAGCAATCGGCTAACCACTCTAGAGCTGAACAGAATTGGCAGAAACAAATGAACAACTATGAAGCGTTGTGGACATCTGAGAAGAAGAAGAAGGCAGAATTTGCCGAAGCTCTCATTTCACGAGACGCAGAGATTTCTTCGCTTAAGGCCTCCCTGCTACCAGCCTCTGCCCAACCGGATATCATCCCACTGGTCAGGCAATTGTACATTTCTCACTGGGAGAAAATCAAAGCCTTCTGCCTAAATCTGCAGCCTACCCTCCGGTTCATCGACAGGGCATTAAAACTCAATCAGGAGGCCCATGACACAATGGAACAGTTCCCGCATTTCATCCTGGAAAAGGTTCCTGAGGCGAGGGACTTGTTAAATAAGCTATACTCGGTCTCAGACGAGATCCTCGCCGGGGCAGGTATTGAAGATAGGGATAATGCAGCTCAAACGGCAAATAGGTTCATTCATTGCCACTCTGCTTTCCAGCGTACTAAGGCAGCAGCGGCTTTTCTAAACAAAGCGCTGGATGGCATTCGAGGGAGTTTCTCTGAGTTAGGCAGGTTGGGATTACCGTCCCCATTTCTTGAGGATGGCACTATTGCCACGGCTGCGCAGATTACCGAGATCATTGAGCAGAAGGAGAACGATCCGGAGGCATTCAAGGAGCTCGGCAGCCCCCCAACAGCAGCAGATATCGAGGCAATCATTCATCCACTCTCTCAGCTACTGTTCCACATAGAAGCAGGCGCTGGCCTGCCAGAGGTGCTGCCTCATAAGGAAGCTATTGATCTCCGCGGAGCACAAGAGAATTTGCGCAGCATGGCAAAGCCATCCGAAATTGAATGGGTGCCTTTGCAGGCTGCACTTTCAAAGCTCTAACTCCATTTGCCCTAGAGAGGAAGGCTCTGGTCTGCAGAACCAGAGAGTTTTTGGGTTCTCCGTTCCTTATTCGAAACGCCCCTGTTAGTCGCCAAAAGCTGTTGAAATAATATTCCACTCAGCTCCCTTCGGGTTCCCCTTTTTTTTTCGCATGTTCATGATGTGCATCCCTCGCTTCGCAACTTTGGCAAGCGGCTCCCCTTTTGGCTCTTGCGATGCTGCGCTGAGCGCCCACGTGTCACGCCTGCGGGGTTTTTCATTTTCTGTTGCTTTATGTTTACCACGGAATGCGAAGCAGGGCCCACATCTCTATACGTGGCGGTGTAGCGCAATCTTTCCCTAGCAGGAGTAGAGTATGCTGCGGCGGGCTGCGAAGGATTTCTATTGGCCTTCTTTATTTCCTGACGGGGCCCACCCTCGCTCACGTGTCAGCGGTTCGCGGCTTTTAAAACAACAGCAGGGACGAGAGCACCACGGGTTGCGAAACGCGGCCACGCGTCTTTCGCCCCCCTTTTCATGCGGCCTTTCCCCGTTTTCAAAGTAGCCTCCGTTCCCTGAACACGTGTCACTTCTCCGCAAGCTCCTGGTCAATGGAGAAGGAGTTTTCATTCGGGCCGCGGTTTGCTGCCACGTGCCTTACATCGATTATCAAAGCAAGCTGTGAGATGGCCGAGCGGGATGGTGTCATTGACTGCTGCTCGCCATGGTTCTCTAAGGCGGTGGACGACACTCGTCGCTTCGAAGCCTGGTTGGGACCACTGCCATCATTCCAAAAGGGCACGCCTGTAACTAACCAACTGGATGCTGTACCCTGATTGGCTGCTCTCATAACGGCATTGGGAATATTCTTATCCGGGCATCATTACGGGGGATTGTGGAATCATTCTGTTACAACTCTCCAGGCGGTGGGATTTTGCTCTCCGGCTATATATACTCCCTCTGTTGAGGGAAAATGGTCCAAGATTTGACAGGAAGAATACTGGTTTTAGCAAGAGACGCCAGGCCTCTTTTGCATGTTTATTTGCAAGATACTTTCAGACTGTGCCTATTGTTCGGCCTTTCTGCTTTTTATGTCTTGATTAAACTGTGAACTGTGCTTTTTATTGTCTTAAGCATTTCATTTGAGGAGACTTCTATATATTGAACACAAACTTGCTGGTCTAAATCATGTCTTAATGACTCTTCTTAGCAGTAAGAATGTATGCGATACTGTTTTATGTCAATTGAATGAACTGTTTATGCTATTGCTTTAAGCTTCCGGTGTTTTGGAACATATCAGTAACATTCAGGCCCTTGAGTCTATGATTTATCGTGCCTATCAAAAAGCTTTGGCGCATCGCCTTAGATTAACATTTGTTTCATTATATCTGCTTCCTTTTCCCTTTCCAAAAACCATTATATAGAAGAAGCCGGCTTCTTTAAAATCCGGAGGTCACTCAGTTTGGCGCAAAGGGGTCCCCCTTGAACTGAGTTTCCCATAAAGGCAATGTTATCCGTCAATTTTTGGCGTCAACAATATCATCAAACTTAGGTGGAATAACCTTCTTCATTTCCCTGGAAAGTTTGGAAGCTACTATAAGCTTCTTATTCCTTTCCACAGATGGTGTAGGTGATTTTTCTTTCTCATGATTATGGGTTTCATTATGCCTATGGGAATAATTTTCTTCCTCATGATCATTAATGTGTACTTCCTTTTCTACCCTATCCTTAACTCTTCCTTGTTCAAGGTTATCCAACCTTGCTAAGATTTGGTCAATCCTAACCTCTACTCCAGTGGTTCCTTGTCCAACCTCTTGACTTCCACCAAGATTAGTTCATGTCCTCACATATGTCTTCACCATGCTTATGTGATTTTTTTTTTACCTGAATTTTTTATCCATGTTAGATAAAATTATGTTATCAATTATCTTATGGAAAACATAAAAAATAAACATTTATATGTACACAAGAATTCCACATAAGATTAAGCACATGCTTATTTTGATAAATAGATAATTTTATTCATTTATTGAGGATTTCAATATCATTTCAATTACATGGAGTGACTATTCAGATATTCAAGTGGAGAGTATCCTTTGGATTCACTCTTAGACACATAACTTAAAGGAGTATAACCTATAGATTGAGACAGTTGTTGTTCCCTATATTTTTGTTTATCTCTCATTTATTCATACCTATCCCAAAAAGGATAATAACCTTCGGATTTATCATCCAATACATAGTTTCACGAGGCAGTGTCAATATGGTGTTCATTAATAATATGGTCTACACTTTCTGCAGACATTTGTTCATGAGACCATTTCTTGTCTGGCGGTGTCTGTGGTACATATCCCTTAGACTCATTACTTGAATAAATTTCTATTACTTCAACCAGTGGTAGAAATCTAGGATACCTAAAGGTGAATTTCGAACTAACACTTTATTCTAAAGGCATATCCCTGAAAAGTGGTAATGGCTCAGACTTTTATGGTAAGATGGTTGATAGGTAATTATACTTAGCCTCCATCTTAATCTTCCTCTTCACATCATTGATCTGAGAAAGTGTGTGACTAAAGGTTTCAGTTTCACTCAACTAGATATAATTAATGTAGTTGGTTCCCTCTATGGTTCTAATGATGACTTATTTTTCCTTCTTGTCCTTAAGTTAGCGTTTGTTTCCTATTATTGACTTCTGAGTCGTTAATCTAAGACACACCATCCTGGCACAATAATTCACAACATTAGATAACATTGGATCGAAAGAAGGATGAGCTCATAGGTTCTAGAGCTAAACCTGGTTGCTTTGATACCATGTGTAACGTAGTAACCCTTCTATGAATTAACAATTTCTAATTTTGCACTAAACAAGTAAATAAAAAAGTAACAAACCATTTCAATAAAAAAAAAATCTTTTCTTTATTGATAATTTCCAATCAAGATGCATAACATATTACAACATGATTTCCTTTTCATTTCATATAATACATCTCTAGACATCCAAATTTGACCACTCCCATATGGTCAAACCCGTCTCCTTTATTCGTCTATTCCATCAATATTAATTAGATGACTTATTTAATTAATATTTCCCTTTTACCTAAGGTTCCTAAAGTATTTAATTTAACAATTAAATACTTTACCTTTTATCCTTCTTCTCTAAATTAAATAAATATATCAATTTATTTAATTTAGTCATTTAGCCTTTTGAATTTAAATCAATTTCAAATTCCCTCTTTTCTCTCTCCTTGTCACATCCTCCATAATCTTCTTCTAATCTGGATTAGTTTAATTAATCCATGATTAGGATGTGCACACCCTTAATTAGGATTAATGTCACATCCTCCATATTTGGCCACTTGTCTCTAATCCTTCATTAGTATTCTTAATCACCTGTTTGCACAACCTTAATCTAATCACATGCCATATTTGGTATGTCCTCCAATTCATCCCTTCATAAATGCTTTCCCTTTTAAGCATTGACCTCTTCCCCATGTGAATTAAAAATTCACATTTATTCATTCAATGAATTTCTCTTCCCCATGTAGGTTGTTGGGAAATTATAAATTTCCTCATAGATCACATCAGTGACATGTGGCAAGGACCTCCTTTATAAGAACCTTGTCTTATCCCCAAGGTACTCCCCAATCATGTAAATTTAAAATTCACATTTATTCCCCCAACAAATTCTCTCTTCCCCATAGTGATAAGTAAGGAATTCTAAAATTCCTCACTTGTCACCATCATCCTCATATGGGGACATGAACTTCATTTTTGAGGAAATATCCTCCAATCCTAGGGTACTTACAAGTACCTCCAACCCACATGTCCTTTTTCCACATCACCTGTCCTCTTGACACCTCCTTCTCCACATGGCAAGATGTGAGGGCTTGTGAGTCCTCAACTCATCACAAGCCTTCATCTTTCCCATGTTGGAAAAATCCTGGCCATTGAATTCTCTATAGATTCTTCCCTTAAAATGGAAGATTTTCTCTCATTCACTCACATAACATTCATTCACAATTCAAGCATTCAACTCTCTCAAGCTCAAGAACTCGCATCCTCCATTGTTGCATTTTGAAGCTTTTATTACATCCATTTTGTATTCATCGATCAAAACACCCACATCTTTCATTGCATTCTACATCCAATTTACATCATCTTGCATAGCATTTTAGTCTATTTCCATCAAGGAGCATACAACTCGTCAACAATCAAAGGTCCAACCAAAAGGATCACTTGGACAAGGTATATGTCTTTCTTTTATCTTTTATTTGTTTCAAGTCAACTTAGGCTAATATTGAGGTGGTGTTGTGTTATTTCTCATTTGCATTTCTTTGTTTTTGCATCTTTTAGGTTGAGTAAATAATGTTGCATTAAATTTATAGAACTCTTGGTCGGACCCACAAATGGGTCTGGTATTTTCACATTCTATGTCGTTTGAGATTTTGCAGGTTCAGGTTACACAGAGGCAACTCCGCAACTAACAGGGTCGACCTTGCCCTGATAGGGGAAACCATGCCTTAAGATAGGTGACCATTCCCTAAGATAGACGGACCTACCCTAAGAGAGGAGACCATGCCCTAAGATAGGTGACCATTCCCTAAGACAGATGACCATGCCCCAAAATAGGAGAACCTACCCTCAATAGGGTGACCTTGCCCTCAACGGGGGCGATTCTGCCCTAGATAGAGGCATATCTAAGGTAAAAATAGTGACTTAAACTTCATTTCCAAGGTTTGTTTCTTGTTGTTTCTTAGTACTGACCCTCTAACCTTTTTTTTTGGTGAATGTGCTTGTTTTAACTAATGTTTGTGTAGTTGTTTCACATTTTTCCAAGACTAGAGGTTAAACTTCTAACATATTTGTTGTAGGACGAGGGGGTGAAAAACATTAGTTTCCTTGTTTGTTTGTCATTTTCGTACTAGTTAGGAACATAGATTTAATTAGGGGGAGTAAAAAATATTATTTTCCATGTTTGAAAGTCAGCTATTGATGTATCCAATCCCCTTGCACCATTTGGTGATCCTAGGTGAAGAGAAATCGTAGCTCACTTAGTCATTTGTGTTACCTAGGGGCCACTACATCGTTCAAGCTTTCCCCTTGCACTTTGTGTGAGCCTAGGGACTAGCCGAAAACATTTAGTGCTCTCTTTCTAGTGGGACCTACTTGGGGATTTCATCACCCCAAGGGACGATCCCAATGACATGTACCAGTGAGGTATATAAAGTGGGGAGAGCTAAAGCTATACCCCAATCCAGTCACATCATGTCTGGAAAAGTGTCGTAGCTAGGGTGACACCTAGATAAGATGTGAAGAGTTGGTCCAAGTTTCTAGTACCTGACTGGGGCATCTGACTCAAACCTATGACGGGCTGCTGTTCACAGTTGTGCCTCACGTACTATGTGTATATCGAGGACTCCTTAGTTTTCCGTGTTTACCTAGTTAGAGGACCATATTGGCCATACCCATCTTACTAATCTTAGGATTTATGTTGTTTGAAGTATCTTTTTTGTGCAAAACCAATTAATTTATGTTTAGTCAAGTTAGCCTTACCTTTTGCTTGTTTGTTGTGTTTATTGTCTTTTTCCATAACCATTTGACCTAAGTTAAGTCCAGGTCTGCTGACAGGGGAAATCTTGCCCTCAACAAGGGATATTCTTCCTCTAATAGGAGTGACCTTGCCTTATGTATTAGAGATTTCACTGTCTTTTCTTGTCAGAATCGTCCATCCTTCAATGAACATGTGACCTTTCCCTCAACAGGGGCGATTATTCCCCTAAGATAGGTGACCCTGACCTCTAGAGGGGAAATTTTGCTCTCTTTTTGAGTCTTTTTCAGTCAAACAACCCATCATATTCACCTATTTTAGCAAAAGGGGTGACCTGGGCAACCTTTCCCTTAACTTGGGTGACCTTGCCTCGTTTTCCCATTTTGAGCATTTTTTTTCCCATTCTGAGTGTCTATTTCCCTATCCTGAGCATCCATTTGCCCATTCTGAACATCTTTTTCCCCATTCCGAGCATCCTTTTTCCCGTTCTGAGCATCCATTTTCCCATTTCGAGTATCCATGTGCTCATTCTAAATGTTCCTTTCCCTATTCTGAGAATTTGTTTCCCCGTTATAAGTGTTCCTTTCCCTGATTTGATAGTCCGTTTTCCCATTCAGTTTGTCCGTTTGCCCATTTTGGTACCCTATTTGTCCATTTTCCCATTCAGAAGGTTCGTTTTCCCATTTTGTTAGTCCGTTTGACCCTTTTTTGATTTAGACAAGTCTATCACCCAGTTAGGCGACCCTTCCCTTGAGTTTGGCAACCTTTCCCTTGACTTGGGTGACCTTGCCCTTAATGTGGGCAACCTTTCCCTTGAGTTGGGCAACCTTGTCCTTAACTTGGGTGACCTTTCCCTTGAGCTGGGTGACCTATCCCTTAACTTGGGTGACCTTTCCCTTGACTTGGGCGACCTTTCCCTTAAGTTGGGTGACCTTTCCCTTGAGTTGGGCAACCTTTCCCTAGACTTGGGTGACCCTGCACTTGACATGGGCAACCATACCCTTGAGTTGGGTGACCTTGTGCTTGACTTGGGTGACCTTTCCCTTGACTTGGGTGACCTTGCACCCTAGTTGGGCGACCTTGCCACCCAAATAGGAAAATTTTCCCAAAAGAAGACCTTCATCCATCTTCTTGTCTTTATCGTTTCCTTCCAAAAGTCATTGTTTCTTTGACCAAATCACATAGGTGCTTCTTAGAACATCATTAGAGTCCATATCCATCATAAAATATTCCATCCCAATCACCTAGACTTCATTTTAAGGCTTTTGAGTTTGATGCAGAAACTTCTGGAGGCTATAACTTTTGACACGGGTGTTCGTTTGGCCCTCGTTTAGGCATATTTTCAGGGCTTGAAACTTTCATTTTGACCCTCAAAATCGCAATTTAGTGTTTTTATCTAGTTTTTGAAAAATTGTTTTCATTAATAACTTGGAATGCATGTATCATATTTAGGATGTTAGTTGGAAATTCATCCTACCTTATTTTTAGGAAGTTTTTTGAAAAAACTGGACTCTCAAAGATATGTCTGTGCAGTTACCTAAAATGGAAAAATTTGACAATTTTTGAAAACTGCCAAATCTGAAAAAAATATGATTTTCAGCACCTTACACCATCTAGTTAAACTCTTGAGCTTGGTTTAAAATTAATCCCATGACATCCTCCAATCATCCTAATCTAAGCTTCAATCCAATCCTAATCTAAGCTTTAATCCAATCCCAATTTGAGCTTTAGTCCATCTACATCCAAGATCTTCTGATCTCAAAACAAATCTTAAGATTTATTCCTCCATCTTCTTCCAATCCATCCTATTTATCCTTTCATCACCTTTTCTTTCCTTCTAATCATCCATTTCGATATTTTCAATCCCTATCCCTCTAATATAACATCATGAATCCTTATCCTTCACCAATGCAACTAAAAATAGTAGTCAAGGGGAACCCTAATTATGTTGATGATGATAATGAGAGTCTTGTCTGATCAAGAAGTATACGACATAGATCCCCTCGATGTTATCATTTCCAGTAAGCTTTCCCCAAAATATTTCCAAAATCCAATCACCCCTCCAAGCTATCCCATCACATCTTCACCCACATCTACTAGCAATCCTTATGCTACCTTTGACAAGGGATA
This sequence comes from Sequoia sempervirens, assembly GCA_007258455.2. NCBI lineage: Eukaryota > Viridiplantae > Streptophyta > Pinopsida > Cupressales > Cupressaceae > Sequoia > Sequoia sempervirens. The sequence continues at coordinate 20,520 of VDFB02273074.1, read as the reverse complement.
TCCATTATCTTCCCTACCCGTATCTTCATCATATCCTTCATCTACATCTTTCTCTTATCCAACAACCACATCCTCTTATCCCAATCTACCATCCCAATCTTCCCATCATAATCTACCATCCCAATACTCCTACTATAATCCACCATCCATGTCCCCCTATCCTAATCCTCCTTACTAGTCTTCCCATCCTAATCCAACATCCACACCTTTTTATCATAATCCTACACTTCAATCAACCTATCCTAATTAGACATCCCAATCTTTCTATCCTAATCAATTATCCCAATACCTCTTCTACAATACACCACCTAAATCTTCTTATCCTAATCCTCCACCTACATCCTCTTGTCCCAATTCACCATCCATGTCATCCTATCCTAATCCACAAAATCTTCCAAACCAAATCCTCCTTCCCAATATGGTGGAGGAGCACCTAGTTCACTATTTGCCTCTCATAGGAAAATTTTGTCTAAATTGAATGATCATTTGTAATTCATGTAAAAGTTCATATGAAGACCTATTTAATTGTATTTAAGGTCATAAGTAGGCCACTCAGGGGTTGTTGAAGTTAAATTTGCAAAAAAATGTTGTTCAGTTGTCAAAAAATGCAAAATATGCAAGAGTGTAAAAGTGTACAAAAAGACAAGGTACAAAGGAAAGTGAAGGGTCACTTCATTGGGAAAGTAGTTAGGTAGTCTAATTTCAAGGGGAAGTAGGTCCTTATGTTGCAAATATCTATGTAATGCCTTTGTAAGTTAAGCAAGTAGAGATTGATTGTATTCTTGTAGAGTTTTTAATAAAGAAAGTTCCTTGTCCTCAAATTTATGTGTTTACTTTCTATTGTTCCCTGTTTACCAGGCCTATACAGTTGCACTAAGCTTATTTGTTTATTGTTTTTGATAGTGTAGGGAAGTAACTCTTATTCAAGACCAATTTTAAAGAGTTTGAATAAGTAAAACATTTATTTAAGTCAATTTTCTGCATACCAGTCTATAACCCGACATAATAGGGTTTGAGAGTCATTAGAGAATTTTCAGGTCCATCCCACCAATATAAGGCTAATAGAATGGTGGGATGGGATATGTATGGTTTTTTTAAGTATTTTTTTTTGTGTGGATGTGTGTGCAGAGGCAGGGAAGGCGTGAACACAAAGTTTTGGTGGTTGCTCACTCAGATTTTCTAAGTTTTCTACCATGAAAATGATGGCTCCAATGGGTGTCATGAAGAAAAGAGCATGGGAAGACTTATTTGGACCTGTTCCAAGTGGTTTCAAGGTGGTATAATGTTTGCAAGTTGCATTTTCTATAAAGCCCTATTTTATGTAATCTCAAATGGCATACAATGAGGGTTTTTAAGTCTAATGCATAAATTATTGGTTTTTTGAGAATTAATGATGGAATTGGTAGGTTGAAGGAATGTACAAATATTTTTTTTAGTTAAGGATAGCTTTGTAGGCATTTAAAGGGTACTTTATTTGTTAAAATGGGCTATTTGGGGCTTCAAGGACATCGGTGGTGTATTGAATCTTATGCTTTTTTTCTGAAACAAGTGCTATTTTTATTTGAGTATGCTAAATAGGACCATAATGGGTATCTAAATAAATATGGAGTAAGCAAAGTTACTTTGTATTTAAAGAGAAATCACCCTCTTTAATGTTAGCTATCTTACAAGGATTGGTTGCTTGAAACTATAAATCCTATAAATCAAAGCAATGAGTGGTTGATTGTGTTTGTTCTTTCCTTGGAAATGTTGGTTAAATAGTCTAAATTCTCTTGTAAGGTTTTGAAGGCTGACTTATGGTTTAGGGTGTTATGAGTATGATGAACCCAAGGTAGTAAATGATGTCTTGACTGTAGAAATGGGAAATCTGTTGGTTTGATTTTTTGTGGGTATTTAAATGTTTTTTTTTAGTCAAGAGTATGTTGAATACAGTGCCTTGAATGACTTATAAAAGGTTCTAAAATAGGAGAGGTTGATTTTTGTCTTTAAGGTCTTTGAGAAATAAGTTGTTATAAAGAGTAATTTGGTGAACAATGAAGTGCTGAATGGATTCTTATTAGGTTTTTCACATGGAATAGTCATTTTTAAGTTGGTAAAGGTGGATTTGAATCTGATAATGACTTGGTGAATTTGATGTTTGATATCCATTGAATGGCTAAAGGTTTTATGGATTTTGATAAGTAAATTTGATAAGTTTTTGGTGAAAAGTTAAATGGATTTGGTGCTTGTTCAATTTGATCTTCTCCAAACAAGGTTTGGGTCAAAAGTACCTTGATGTTTGAGTGTTTTGATATGATGATCTGCATCACAATACCCTTACTACAATCCACCATCCATATCCTCCTATGTCATGCTATCTTCCACTCCACCATGTCCTAGCCCTCCATCTACTTCCAGTCCTACATTCAATCCTAGTCCACCAATCCATAATCCTAATCCTCCACTAATCCCTAATCCTTTGTCCATTCCCACTACCCCAGCTAAGCCTAGAGTATGCACGATTCTCACTCTAGAGGTCCTCCAAGGAATCATGACAAATAATATATCCCCAACTCCACATCTTGAAGTCGTGGAACCATTTCATCCCAATCCATCATCCACCATCACTAGTGATGAGACCCTTTTCCATCTCACACCTATCTTTATTGTTACCACCCCTAGCACCACCCAAACTACTAAAATCATCAAACCCACCGAATCCATAGAACCCCCATCTCCTACCTCAAGAGATGTTGAACCCATTGAAGACAACCAAACCCACTCACCATCTTTTACTCCTAGATCCACCCAATCCATCATAGGCACCCAAATCCAATCCACTCCTACTCCTAGATCCACCCAATCCATCTAAGACACACAAATCCAATCCACTCCTCCCACTCCTAGTAGCACCGAAATCCATTCCCATGAACCTCATGAATCCTTCATCCTTCCATCTCCCCCACTTGAAGAGTCCCTCCAACACTCGATCATCATGCCACCCACACAAGATGAGTCATGCTAAGAGCTTGATCCAAAGCATACCATATCCCCTCCACATCAAGATCCTACCATCCCATCTAGTCCACCTCAATATCATACTCCTTCATCCACTTCAGTCCATGATCCCTTGTCACTCAAGATCCAATCACTCCATCATATGAACCCTTATCACCCACTACCACAAATCTAGATCATATCATATCTCCTGATCCCTCTCCTGATCCCTTACCACTCACTCCACCCCATCAATATTTTGTTACCCCATAATCTCCATCTCCTGATCCACCATTGTCGCATAGCCCTACCATCCCAACACCATGTTTATATCCCATTGGTATTCTTACATTCCTCCATGGAGGCTTTCTTATAAAAGAAGAAAAAAGAATATATACCACCCATCCTCCTCCACCTAATAATGGACTCACATTATTCTTCCCAAATAAAAAGCATCCTACTATAGATAGAATGCTCAAAAGGATGAACTATCAAGGAAAAGGTTTAGGCCTTCATGAGCAAGGTATTTTGGATCCCATCCATGTTAAAGAAAATCCATGTACACAAGGTCTTGGATATATCTCTCAATAATTTTGCTCCAAAAATGTTGGTACAGCCTCTATACATCCTCAATGAGCCTCCTCCAAAAGAATAATAGGCTCTTCCTATCACTCCACAAAACCATTTTCCGCCATCCCCCCTCCATCGTATCATCTCAAAAAAAACATCCATATTCCTCCTTTTTCTTCCAAATCCATTTTGGGTCCTTATTTCCCTCCATCCACCATCCCCCATCCTTCATCTACTCCCTCTCTTTTGGGTCCTTATGTCCCTCAATCCACTATCACACATCCTCCAGCTACTAAGTCTATTTTGGGCCCCTATATCCCAAAATCACCTCCTCCATCTCATCCTATTTATCCTTCTATCCATCCATCACCAATCCATATCACCCAACATAAACATCCCATGCTAATAGTCCCTAATCAGGATCAACAAAGGCACATACCTACACATCCTCCATCCACATATCATCCCCAAAATCCAACCTTCATCACTCCACATCATCCATCTCCTCACACCCATCCCATTGCTATAAAAAGAACTTTGGATGCCAAAGTAAAAATACATAAATATAAACATCCACATGAAACTAAATCTCATCATGTCCCCATAAAAATACATTTTGAAGAAAAGAAAAATCAAATCCAAAATCCAAATCAAACCCACAGGCCACAAAGGCCCACCAAAGCAAAGATCAAAGCCATGTGGATCCCAAAGAAAAAAGATGCAATGCCTTCAATTGAAAAATTTGTAACAACATCCAAAGTTTCTAATGCGAAAGCTAATAATACACCCCTTCCATCTCCTAAATCTATTTTGGGACCTTATGACCCAAAATTCACTTTCCCATCTCCTCCATTATCCCCACATTCTACATCCATTAATCCTCCTATCCTTTAACATCCACCACCATATGTGCCAATGTTGGTTCTGAACTCATTACCCCACCACACACCTACCCCATCATTCAATTCATACAGTTTCCAACATACCATACATTATCTCACATATCTCCCCCATAAAATACCTTTAATCCATTCTCTTGCATAATCCATTTATCCTAATAAGGTTGTACCAATATACAATAGTCATTTTAAACATGAGATCTTATTACCTCATATGGAATTCGATGCTTGAGTCCTCCATCCACCTCCTTACCACATGTATTCCAAATCCACTTATCCACATCCCTATCCTTATCCATCTCCATCCATAGTCTATCCAAAAGTTTTAAAAAAAAAAAAATAGAACAAAAAAGTAAAGAGAAATAATTCTTCCAATGGTGAAAACTTGGCAAATAAGTGTCTTGGATAAGTACCATGATGAAAACCTAGCAAATAGGCATCATGTGTAACTCCCCCATCAATCTTACTTCCACACTTGGGGGCAACTGCATTCATTTCACCCATCTCCTCCATTCCACCTATCTTAGACATCTTGTATGTCCTATCCCATTTATCCCAATCCCTCCATCCTCCTTGTGATATTGATATAGAAAAAGGAACATATAAACATGCTTTGGAAACCTCTTGGAATACATTCTCCTCACCAATAAACTATCCTAATCCTTATCCACATCCATCTACCTTCCCTGTCCAACCGTCATGCTACCATCAACCTCCCTTCCTTATCCATCCATCCCATCATATCCTCCTCCATTTATCTCCTTTATCTTCACATCCATTCATCTGCCATCCCTCCTGCCTCATCACACATGACATATCTAGAGTGGGGGCATCTACTTCCTTTGTGACATAAGTCATTGGAGACATCATTTATCAAAACAATCCCTTCCATCTCACCATCCTAATCTTCCTATCCATCATAGCATCCCTTTTCATCTATCCATTTGGTAACCTTTTCCTCATCCAAATCCTTATCCCTCTATCCATCCATCATGGAAATCCATTCCATCTCCCTATCCTTATCTTCCTATCTATCCAAATAATCCCTTTCATCTCCCCATCCTTATCCCTCTATCCATCCATCGTGGAAATCCCTTCCATCTCCCCATCCTTATCTTCCTATCCATTCAAGCAATCCCTTTCATCTCCCCATCCTTATCCCTCTATCCATCCATCATAGCAAATCCCTTCCATCTTCCAAATCCTTACTTTTCCATCTATCCATCTAGTAACCTTTTCCCCATCCAAATCTATATCCCTTTATCCATCCATTCTAACATCTTTCCATCTCCTTATCTTTATCTATCCATCCCTTAATCTTTATCCTCATCCCATATCACAATCCCTTGTCATTAGTATCTAGCTATAGGCTTTCCCCATGCAACCCAATTCCATCTATCTCATTGTGATCGCTCCCCATTCTTTTTCCAAACTTACCAATCTCCTATCACTTCTCATCACTCATCTCTCCCTCATATCATCCTCCCAATTCATCTTTTGATGATTTAGATAACTATCCCATCCCTGAGCTTCATGCAATCACCACCATCCTATCCAATAGGTCTATCTTGTCTCATTGTATCGGTTCCATTGTTTTATCCACTTATCCTAGTCATCTCATCATCCTTTATCCATCATTTGTCTTTGGTCTTTTTTTGAACTATGTTGCCCCTGCACTTTCATATAGGAAAGGTTGATTATTTGATCCACCCCCGGGTCATTTGTCCATCCTATTTTGGTCATCCATTGTGGTCTCCATTGTCCCCTTTACACTCTTATCCTTGGTTAGTCTTTGTCGAACTATGTTTCCCAAGTGCTTTCACATAGGCAAGGTCGATCTTTTGATCCACCCCCAGGGATTTTCTTTTATTTTGTTTTTCTTTGTCATTGTCCTCCATCACTCGTCTCCATTGTCCTCATTCCACTTTTATCCATGGTCTTTTCTTGAACTACGAGGGCTCTGTGATTTCATGTAGGCAAGGCTAATCTTTGATCAACCCCTAAGCCCCTAGGTCATTAGGGTGTGTTAGTCTTGTGCCTTGTGTCATGTTTTCAAGTATTTTCTTATCTTGCTGGTTCTTCACAAATGAGATCCACTCGTATCATGAGATTCAATCGGTGTTGGAGTCTCTTGTGTCATAATCGATCTTTTAGTTTAGTATCCATATTTGGTCTCAATAGGATGCATCCTTCCTAACAGACCTCATCAACCCCATCCATCCTCTTGATCCTATGGCAAAGGACGTTTGAAATTGATTGTGATATTTTGATACTTTTGTCTTTTTTTAATCATTTGAGCTCCCTATTATAACTTGTCAAGATTGACATGATCTACCATATCATGGTGCATTTTGACTGGTAAACATAGGGATATATCTTGATCTTTTTCTTTGTTGTTGTCTTCTTGGTTGTCCCACGTGGTACCCACCAAGATCCCCATGGTCATGTGTTATGTTGGGGCATCCTTTTGTGCTTGTGGTTATCCCAATGCCTAGCCCGACCAAGGTCTTCACAATTTTGGGGTGTTGGGATAGCCTCCTTGTCTGCTATGTGTTTTTTATGCATTAGAACCTAATCCTCCTTGGTTTACATACCCTGGTACCTAGTGTCTTATGCTATAGCAAAAATTAGTGCTCTGAAAATGGAAAATTGCATTAGGATTGCATTTCATGATCAATTTCGTTGCATTGCATTCATACCTAACCTATGAACTATTATTTTGGTTGTGAAAACATTCACCTTCCATCTCTTGTTCTTCTCAAGATACCAATTGTTTTTGACAGGGGAAATTTCATACCCATCTTCCTTTAATTTTGTAATTATTACAGGGAAAGTACTTTCCATTAAATCAACAATACGCCTACTATCTACCCTCATTACCATGCAAGTCCTTATTGACACTTATGTTCATGTTGCATTTAACTTTACGTTAGGCCATCTCACTCACATATCACACACCTTTATTTTACATAAGCTAAAACAAGCATGATCACAAATAAAGTCCATCTACCATCCACATTGCATCTCATGTTGCATTATAGGTTCATTGCATTCTATCCCATGTGCATTGTCATCTCATATTTATTTTAAGATGCTAAATTAATCATATTTGGTTATTCTAAGCATCTTAGATTAATTTCATTATCCATTCATTTATATATTAATCCATACCATTAACACATTACATACATCGCCACCTGCATCACAAATTGTTAGATCCATATCCATAGTATATAAAGCAATCAATCATCCATCGCATCCTACATCATACATGTTATTCATCATATATAGCATCTATCTCATCCATATAAGAATTAACATACATCATCATAATCATATACATACATTGCATTATAATGATCATCCATAATAAAAGCATAAACACATACATATGCATAAATAAAATCATCCATCGTATACACATAACATGGTGTCAATAAGGGATGTCGCACATCATATAAAAATCCAAATACAATGTCCATCCCATAGTCCATAATAATGTCCATCATATAATCAAAATACATGTCCATCATAAACATCCGTAATCATAAAAAAAAGTACAAATAGAAGGCTCTAGATCCACTATGATCTCTGCTGCTTTGTACTATATATCCATCATGCACCTATCAAAAAATAGTATCTTGTCACCTATCGTTTGTCCTCTCTACTCTGAGCTGCCCACATCTGACCTTTGTGGTGAATCTGGCACTCCCCCGCTGCGTGGAGGGGTCTCTCTCTAGCTACTGTATCCATGGGTATGTGTCCTTGCTAACCGAGATGGTGTTGTCATCCATGGCATCGCTCTGAAAAAGGTAGGAACCTGTTGTGTTTGATCTGACACTGCCATTAGATAGGCTACCATATAGTAGGTCGCCTCTTGCATGTACTCATCCCGTTCTACAGCCTGATACCTGGCTACACCCCACTCCACCCTATACATGTCCTAGAATCCACATATGGATCTCCTCTCCTATGCCCATGCATTCTGTTCCAATTGTAGCTAACCAATCTTTGTTCCCATCTGAGACACCTAATATATAGCCCTGTCCCTCTCATCCCACATAGCATGTACCTCTTCCTGCAATCTCTGCACCTATGTCCCTGTCTCCCGACCCTCACCCTACATTCCCTATACATGTGCCTGTGCTACATCTCTCTCTCTCCACAACTTATACCTAGGCCTTCATAGCCTCCTCTCTCCTTCATCAGCCCCATGTCTTCTACTATCTGATCTTCTACCTCAACTCTGTCGCGGAGCTTGTCTCGCTCCCAACTCAACTCAGTCCTCTCTCTCAATAGCCCTTCCACTTGTATCCTCAAATCATCTAGGTCCTTCTCTTCCTCCACCATGGTCCCTGCTGATACTTGCTCTGTCACTCCTCTAGGCTCTCGCTGTCCTTTCGCCTGCACTATAGTCACTACTGCCTCTAGCCTGTCTCACTCCCATCTCACCACCATCCCCTCCTCATGCTCTTTGGATACCTCTCCCTCAAGCTGAGTCACCTCTGCTCAAAGCTGACTCACCTCCATTTGCAGCATATCCCTCTCTGCCTCCATCTCTAAAATCTAACACCCTATATCATTGGTCAACGCCATGAAATCTCTCTTGCCCTCTTCCCGTACTCAAGCCACCTCTGCTCACAACATGCTCACCTTGGCCTCTAGTATGCACCTCACAACCTTTGTATCCCTTAATCTCTACTAGGCGATATGTAATCTCTCCATGACCCCTCTCAACAATACAGTTGAATCCTCTGCAATATGTGGTACCATGGACAGTGGGGCAATATCATGAATATCCACATCCACCACCTTCACCTCTACCTCATCTCTCTTATCCATCCCCTCCACCCCTGCCTCATCTCTCTCCTCCTATGCCTCGATCTCCACTTGGGCTCACTTAAGAATTCCCCTATTCTAAAACATTAAAAAAAAAATTAGTTCATGTCACACCATAAATTTCTCAAGTTATGTCTAAGGATGCCTACAACACCAAATAAAATTTTACAAGTGAAATATCATCACAAGAGTACTTAAGAAATAGTATCACAAAAGAGTACTTAAGAAATGACTATCTCCCTATAAACAAGAACCAAATTCTAAGAGGAAGATAAATTGATGAGACAAAGATGACAAAGGTGAATTAGATCTCGAAATAATATATGACATGAAGGAAATGTAAATCTAAAGACCCAAATGTGGATACTAAACCATATCTAAAATAACTATGTTATATAAGATTAGGTAGGTTCACTAAAAATACACTTTAATTGAATGTAACCTATGCTAAAACAATTGAATACATAAAAATAAGCATATATTTAAAAACTAAGCCTTATGATTAACATTTTGAATATTGTAATAATTAAATATAAAAATAAATGTACTTAGCTAAATGGCCAAAGTATGAGTTCACATATGTAAATATTCTCTTACTTTGACTTCAAAAGAATGTTCTCTATGACTAAAGAATGCCTTTTGTTTGTATCAATCCAATGCTCTTTTACGGATCAAGCTTGCACCTCTAGCTTGATTTCATAGTTGTTGACTTTTCCTATACCTATCAACTTGATTTTAGTGAATTGTTTGGTGAGCGACTCTTCTAGGTGATCTAGGGACTAGTGGTATTCAAAATCAGCTTTGTAGAGATTGAGATAAATGCAAGTCATGTATGTATGAGGCAAGTAACCCAACTTTGTCCAAAATTATATCATTTATCATATATACTTGTCTTCAATATGCAAATTTCATCATTAGAATAAAGTAAAATTAGTAAAATAATAATATTCTTTATTTTTTGAAAACTTTAAAACTACTTTTTTAAAAGAATGTTTCGATTTTTCATAAATTATGATAAATATTTTGTAATTTTATATTCAGATGTAAACATATTTGACTTTTAATAGTATTAATTATTAATTATTTTTTATAGACATTAAATCTTTTTCAATATTTACATTTTTAAAATATTAGACTAATTTTCTATATTTAAAACTTATGGTACAAGTCAAGAATCTCAATGGTACAAAGGGAGCTTAGTGGAATTTCTTTATGTTAAGATGTGAAGGAGAATAAGTTAATAGATAGTTAATAAGAATAAAAGTATCAATTGTAAGGTATAAAAGTGGAAGAAAATAAATTATGTTTAGATGTTATCTTCATTGTTTATTCAACTATTAAAAGTATGCTGCGATTTCTTTAATACAAGGGAATCCAAAGAAAATTCTTATAAAGGATGTAAGTGAAAATAAATTAGTGGAACGAGAATAAATTATGACTAGATGTTCTCAGCATGATGTGTTTCCATTAACACAAAAAGAGCCCACTGATAAAGATAATTATGATAAGATGTAAAAAAATTAATTAGTGGAAAAAGAATGTGTTGTGACAGAATGTTCCTCGCATGATGTAGACAACTATTAAAAATATAATGTAGTTCCATTAACACAATGGAGACTTGGCAAAATTTGGGGTTAAGCAGCTGAGATTTATCCGTGCTCATAAACTGAGAAGGCAGTTTTTCCATGCTATTATAGAGATTGGATACAGAGCCAACTCTCCTAGCGGATTCCGATTCATACAGTAATTTGAGGACAGAACCGATGGGCATAGAAAGAAAGCTAAACAGAAAATCAACAAACTCTTTACCAGCCTCGGCATATACAATACGTTTATTTTTAGTATTTATCAGAAAGCGTACATTCATGGCTTCAGAGCTCTTGTCTGCCATTTTAAAGCCGGAAGGTAACAATACTAGAAAGAGCCAACGAGGAAAAACTTGGCCTTGATCGATGAAAGAAAAAATTCTTGGGTAATTCGAAATGCATAGAGCGATCTGAGGTCGAGAGAATGAAAAACTTCAAAGGCAGACATTCATTCCGTACAAGTCTGTTCCAACCTATCAATCTCTTTAATGATGATGTTACGGTCTACGTACCCCACCTCGCGCCTTTCGTAAATTCTCGCTGTTTTTGAGAGCGATTGGCAGTCCTTTCCCGCCCAGGAAGATCTTGGCAATCTTCACGGTCTCTTTTTATGATTTGTCTCCCAATCAACACCATTATTTACCTAGGCGAATACTTCTTTTATACGTCATTTTCCTCACATTTCCTTTAATCCGTGCACTCATGCGAATCCCTCTCCCACCCTCGAGAATAGACCCATTGGTTTTTCCCCTTCTAGGTATTAGCCATTTTCCACCTTCCCCCAATGTTGACACAACTCTCCTTTAATTTTCAAAAATGAGGCGTTCGCTTCATTATTATGCTATACTCCATTTTAAAGTAGATTTTCTAATTGAAATTGAAAATGTTCTATTATGGTTATTTGATGTTCTAAGGGATGAAGTTGGGTAAGATTGTGTTATTGTTTTTGGCATGTTAAATCTTTTCAAGGCAAGTGTTTTTAAAGATGATTTTATTGTTTTTAAGAGACTACTTAAAAATATAGTAGAAGTCTTTATTTTTTGTTAAATAATTTTATTCAATTTGTTGATTTTACCAAAGATAAAAGGTTGATGATGATGGCATTCTTCTTAGCTTTGAGGTGGTGTCTTTATTTACTGAAGTCCCTTTGCAAGGCTCCCTTGAGTTAGTTAGAGAGAAGACCTATGAAGAAATTGTGTCCTTAGTTGAGATGTGCTCAAAGTCCACATTCTTCACATTCCAAGATGTAGTTTATGAGAAATCTAATGGGGTTTCCATGGAATCCCCTTTATCCCTAGTCATAGTTAACTTGTACATGGTGCATTTTGAAGAGCTAACCCTTAACTCATTCCCCCCTTAAGTCGAAATGGTAGACAACACCAACATATGCTAGCCCCATGGTTGTGATCAACTTAAAAAGTTTCTCTCACCTTAACAACATTGTCAACTACATCAAGTTTACTAAAGAACTCAAAAGCAATAACCATCTCCGCTTCTTGGACATCCTTCACATCAAGAAAGGAGATGATTACCTTGGTCACACCATCTTTATGAAATCCACCCACATAAAGCTCTACCTACATGCTACCTCATGCCACCACCTTACCAAAAAGGCAAGTTTCCTAAAGACTAACTATCAAGGCCTTTCAAATTTGCTATCAAGATCACATTAACCAAGAGATTTCCCACCTTTCCAAGGTTTTCAAATTAGATGGATACCACAATAAGCACATCACGAGAGATTTTAGGCAAGCCAAATCCCACCTTAGTTCTAAGACAAAATATCACGACTCTAATGTTGTTTGCAATACCACCTTTCCTTACACAAAAAAGCATCTCTAACAAGATCACCAAAATCCCTCATACAAAAGGACTTAATTGTGCCTTCAAACCCCTTACTAATGTTAGAAACTTTGTATTGTCCACCAAAGACCCCAAAGATATCCTTCTTAACTTAGGAGTCCACATGATTTATTATTCGCATGGGACCCCTTACATTGGTGAGAGGGGTCATTCTATCTACATGAGAATCAAGGAGAACTTTCTTAATACCAAACATAAAAGGATTGTAAAATTGACCCTTGTAGAGCACTCCTCCAACACCAAGCACCACATTCACCACAAGGAGTGCATGCCCTAGTCAAGGAAAATGACATCTTCAAGAGAAAGATCATAGAAGTTGTTTTATAGAAATAACCCCACCAACCTAAATCTAAAGGATGGATAGAACTTAAGCTCTAATTGAAATCATTTATTAAATTCTCATCAAACTAACTCCCCATCCCTTTTATCTCTCTTTGCCCTCCCCTCTTCTCCCCCCGAGTTTTAACTCCACTAATATTCCCTCTTGTGTGATCTCTACACTCATTCTTTCTCCTTTCCTTGATATTTATTTCCTCTCCTTGCCTCTCCTTGACCTACCGCTCCCCCAAACTTTCCTTTAGGACTAGATTATCTCTTACCTCAATCTCTGGGTTCAACCCCCTATTCATTGTGCTTCTTTGTTCTTGTCATCTACTTCATCATTCCTCATCTTACCATAATTCACCATTATCATGATCCATCTCATGATTGGTGGTAACCTATTAAATTTAATAATTCCAATAGTTGATCAACTACCATCTCTTATCTTTAATAGTTTATTATGTGTTTATTTATGCCCTTTTCATTCCTTTTACTATGATCTTGGCTTTTTCTTTGAATACTTAGTTGTAACTTCTTTAATTTTTATCATTATTGTTTCAAATATTTATAATTTTAATTTCATTATTTACTTTACTTTATAATAATTCAAATTCCTTAACATTTATTGTATATTATTAATATTTTTAAGTTTAGTTTGATTTATTTTTTCATTACAAACTTTTCCTTAAATCACACATCTTTTATTATGTATTATTATTTTCATTATTAATTGCAAAAAACCTATTATAATCAAATCTTAACATTCTTTCTTTCTTTTTCACATAATATTTTCCTCTTAGGTTTCTATCTCTAACTTTTTTTTATTGTGACTCTCATTAAAATGGGCCCCATTGTATCTTTTTAAAAAAAAAAAAAAAACCCCTATGCTTTTATTTTATTAGTTCTTGGTCCTCCCTTAGAACACTTGTATTTCATGTTGATCTATTTTCTCTCTCTCTCTCTCTCTCTCTCTTCTTAGGGAACTTAATCTATATTTTTAATTTATTTTATGCTCTTCCGAATGATGGATCAAAAAATATTATTGAAAATGTCTATACAAAAAAATATAATTTGCCATAAGCTTTACAATTTAATTTATGATTCTAGTAGTTGAGCTATAGTTTATAGGATTTTAGGTATTGTAGTGTAGAAAAATGTATTCCTCCACATTTTCACACCTTTTTGGGCCCTCTCTGCTAAAATTTGGCTTCTTTATGCCTTATTTGGTCCTATTTTGCATCCACAAGCCTTATTTAATGCAACTTTCCAAGGACAATCCTGACACATAACTAATGACCAATCATAATTAATGTTTTTGGGTTGTGTGTCCCAGATTTAGTGATCTGGGAGTCATACGCCACCTTGGGCATCTGGGTCCCACCAATGTTTTGGGGCCTAAACCTAAATTTGGCATAGAACTTAACATTTCTTGAAATTTGTGTCCCAAGCTTTGACTACAGGGACTCATACGCCCTAACTGGCATATGAGTCTCGCTTAGCTTGGACCTATTTTAAATTCAAATTCTTGGTGGGATTTTATTCTCCTAGATCTATTGTCAACTTGTAGAGTTGTAATTTTAGGAAATTTGGCATAACAAGTATAAATATAATGTTATTTCGCATATTTTCTCCTAGTAATTTGATGAGAGCATTCCTATAGAAAGTTTATGAGATCAAGAGCATTCAAGAGTTGATTATTAAGCATTTTGGAGCTACATTCAAGATTCAATCATCATGTCAAAGTCATCATGCATCATGTTTGTTTTTGAGCTAACATTTGTGATGTAGGTTTTCATGATTCAAGCAAGCATTCAAGTCAAGATTCATAACATACAATCAATACTCAAGATCTACATTCATGCTAGCCATTTCATACGAGACTGCAGCCTTTGTTCCAAGGGTTTAGTGAGTTGCAACATAACATATTTGTTCATTCATCATTCCTTCTTCATTCTATTTGATTTCATTTCAAGGTTTGATTACCAAAACATAACCAAGGCTAGCCATTTCATACGAGACTGCAGCCTTTGTTCCAAGGGTTTAGTGAGTTGCAACATAACATATTTGTTCATTCATCATTCCTTCATTCTATTTGAATTCATTTCAAGGTTTGATTAAACCAAAACCGGGTTTAACCAAGGAAAACCCCTATCCACTAATAAAACAACATTTTTCCCCCTCTTTTATGTGTGATTTGAAGATTTAGGTTGAAGATCCATTGAAGAGAAAGATTGGAGAAAGTTGTCAAAGTTGTAAAGTTGTCAAAGTTGTCACCTTTCTTGCAAGATTACAGAAAATCACCTACAAGTCAAAATTCAAAGTTTTAGACTCAAAGATCAAAAGGAAGAGAAGCTACAGAAGATCACTAGAGGATATCAAATTTTTAGATCAACCATGATACTAAGATTAAATCGCCACAATTGGCATATGAGTCCTAGTATACCACTTTTCAACCATTTTTTGTAGATCTTACTTTACCAGTTATAGATTCCAAATTCAACTTGAAACCCTAAATTGGGACTAAATCACCCCAACAGGCGTATGAGTCCCAATGTGCTTCAAAATTCATAATTTAAGGATTACAAGTCTTGTTTCAAGCATCTTCAATTTTACAGGTGCACCTTTGTTCATTCTCAGTTTATTATTTTGACTTGAAGTTTCATATTCTAGGAACTACATTGTTAGATTTGCATATCATTTACATTTCCTTCTTTCTAAGCCTTTGCTTAGTGGTGAACCCCCTTTTGTCTTTAAATCATACCCAAGGATACCTTATAGCAAACCCCTTCTGTTAATTGAACCATTAGATTGAGATCTCTAGGGTTTCCTTGAATGAACTAGAGCAAAATAGGGTCCCCTAAGTTGTCCATCTACTAAAAGGTGGGCACATCCTATTTCCTTTATTTCATTTTGGTGAACCTAACCTTTGAACCCTTTATTTCTCATTTTGAGTGCATCATAGTCCTAGATCTAGCTTACATTAACTTTGCATTAGGTCTTGCATTAGTTAATTTGCATTTAGGGAAAGTCTAAATCTTGCATTAGTGAAAGTGCATATAGGTTGCATTTTTGTATCTTGCATCATTAAATTTCATTTGAAATATGTAATTTCACATATTCAAGACTGTATAGAAGTTAGAAACCTTAACATTCACTCAAAATTTGTTGAATTTAGTTTCAAAACCCTAATCTGGGACTCATTCACCCCTTGGGCTATTTAGTCCTGGTACAAGTTGTGTTTACCTGACTTTTGGGAATTTTGTGTTGATTTTTTTTCAACATTTGAAATCTTCAAAAACCCTAACTAGGATTCATACACCTCTTTGGCAAATTTAGTCCCGTGTCAAACCTAAAACTACATTTTACAGGATTAAAAACCTTGTTTTTGTGCTTCTATTTGTTGTTGTTAGATTTCTATTTTAGATTACTGAGTTTTTGTTTCATTTATTTCATTGCATCTTGCTTAATTTCATTTGAATCAGAATTAATGTATATCATTTATCTTGTGTTTATTGTATTTATCTTGCATTCATTGATTATCCCTTGCACGAGCTTTACAACTTGGTGTCCTATTGCTAATACTATAGTGAGACATAGTTTGAGACTGATGTCATCTCGTGATAGCACACTCATCATGGATCTTGGGTTATCTAGCTCTTTCACTCATAGTGTTGACACTAGTTCACTAGGTATGGACCATACCCTTAACAACTCTCTACCTTCAAGTAGTGTGAAAAGTGTTGAAACAATGGTTACTAGAATTCCTCAAGAAAACATAATCCAAATCCATGAAGAGTTAGCAAACCTACAACATCAAGTGAGTACTGAAAAAATTTCCAACACTTCTATTCCCACCATAGATAACATACACCACATGATTGAAAGTGAAAAAGGAATAGAACTTGCTCGTAACCTAACTCAAATTTTTGGAAAACTTACCAGTTGTGCTCAACCTTCGAACAATGTCCAAAGTCAAGGAGGAACTCAAATTCCTCCTCCCACTTGATCATTTCCTCTATTCGTACGTTTACCAACCCTCAAGTTACAACAATGATACAACCTACTTGTAATGCCTTTCCTACCTTGGGTATTTCCGCTAGCAATCCTTGTACCTTTGTGGCATCACATGCCATATCTCCTACCACATTACCTACCGTACGTATTCCATTCACTTCCCCCTCAAACACATATACACCTTGACCATATTCACCTCCATCTCAAAATACAACTAATGACACCATCCTTAACCAACTCTTGCAAAATGTTTCATTCCTTCAAAAAAAAAAATTCCACCATAAACCAAAATCAAAATGGCCAACCTTCATACTATGTCAAAAGCAATCCCTTATCCTTGGAGATATTGAGAACGCAAATACCACAAGGTATAGAGATTCCTAGGTTTGAGAAATATGGAGGGAAAGGAGATCCTTCTAACCATGTTTCCGCTTACACCACCTTATGTAGTGATTTTTTCCTTGAGGATAAGCTCTTGGCCAAGCTTTTCCCTAGATCCTTGAATATACCGCTTTAGAATGGTTTTCCTCATTATCGAATAACTTAATTTGTTCATTCAATGAACTTGTTGAGGCCTTTATTAACCATTTCCAAGTGCAGATGACCCCTAAGATGACATTAGCTGATTTGATGAGATGTAAGCAAAAGGATGATGAAAAAGTTATTGACATTATTTCATGCTACCAATTTCTTATTCCCAAATTGACGTAAAGATTCCTGATCCTCACCTTCAACGAATGTTCATTGAGAACTTGCAAACTAAGATACAAGATAAGCTTAGCATGATGAAGTTTCCTTCCTTCATACACTTGTGTACTGCCCTTCATGATTATCAAAACTCAATTAGTAGTCATGAAACAAAACCCACCTCTAGCCATCCCGAGAAGTCTAAATCTGCAAACCAAAACACTTACCAACCTTTTAGAAAATAGAATAAAGGTTTCCTTCAACTAAATCCCCTTCAACCAACTCAACATGTTGATACCCAAGTGGCTTCTATAAAGAAGACAAGTCCTTTTACATTTGGGGATCTTACTAGACAATTTACTCTCCTACCTGATACCCTCCATAGCACAATGTTACAACTTCTAGAATAGAAAATGATTTCCTTACATATCGTTAAAACTCTTGATCCTAATAAACCTTTACCTTTGAACTTTAGATCAAATTCTTATTGCCATTATCATGGCCAAAATGGAAACGACACAAGAACATTGTAAGCATCTTAAACATCTTGTGCAAGACCTCATTGATTCTGAGTCGAGCTTCAAATTGGAGGTGTTAATGATCAAGGAAATAAGTCTATTTCCCCTCCCAACCAAAACTTGCAAAATATTTACCAACCCTATAATCATAATATTTCATTTATCAAATCTAGTGAAACTAAGAATAATGATGTGATGAATGTTGACATGGATGATGAAAACAGATACAATAAAAAAAGGTCCTATGGATACTAATGAACAAAGTCCTATGGATGGTTTGGTTGCATTGATCAAAACTCAAACTTGTAAGAGCCAAACTAAAAATCCTCTTGAAATTTCTTTCTCATCTAAAGATATAATTAGAAATGCACCTGATAGTCCTCTTTACATAGCCGGCTAAATCAATAACAAGCCCACTAATGGGATATTCATTAATCTCGTATGTGGAGAGAATTTTATCACTAAATAATTCTTACTTGTGCATGAACTCTATCAAGAAACATATGATCAAACAAAATCATGCATAAAAATGCATAATGATTTTTCTTTCCCTACATTGGGATCGATCACCCTTCCTCTAAAAATCAGACTGAAACAATTAGATGTCTCATTCTCCATCATCTCGACATTAGATCAATTCCATGTGAAGCTTGGTTATCAATGGCTATGCTCCATGGAAGCCATCCTATCGATTGTGCATAAATGCTTAATGTTTCCCTTTGACTATGAGATCTTTACTATACACCATAGTGGATTTAATCTTGTGTCTTCGCATGGGAATTTTTCATTGGATTTATTTTAGCCCAAACCTATTAAACCTCACGAGGACTTCTTTTCCAAATCCCATCAAAATTTTAAAGTGAAATTTGCATAAAAAAATATCCCTTAGAAAGATGCCTCAACCCATGATTGAGCCTCCTATCCTTGACGAAACTATGATTAAACCTAAAGACATTCCAAATAACCAAGACCAACCCATGATAGATACTTTTCCTATCTCCTACAAAAGACCAGAGACAACCAAAACAATCATGTCACGCCTCCTAAGATAAAACAAGTTTACAAAGAAGCTAAAGATGGTTGAACAACCTCCATGGTTCCTTCCATTCCTCCTTATGGAAGAAAAGAAACCTATAAGTTGATAAGACCGCTCTACAAAAACAAAACTTGAAGATCACAAAAGAAACAAAAATGCTAAGAGGAAGTAGGTGTAGACATTGTTCTCTTGCTTGAAGGTTAAACAAAGAGTACACAAAAGAAAATCTACATCCAAACTTGACTGAATCAATACATGATGTGTCTCCCTCTTCATTGAAACAAAAAGATCCTATATCACAACCACAACAAGAGCTAAATACTTCTTTAGACATTATTATTTGACCTCTCCCATTGTGATTAACTTGGATGATGATGATGATGAGGTTGCTAAAATTGATGAAGTGCATAATGAATTGAATACATTGTTTTCCTATTTTATGAGCTTAACTGATAATTCTACTAGGAAGAGTGTTGAACTTGGTGATGATCCTAGTTCATAATTTGTCGTTTTCCATTTGGCTAGTTGTCTACCTTTAAGTATACAATGTGAAAAGATTGGGATGTGGATGACCTTGCTAATGGAGTTGGCTTCGCGTAATGCCTTACTAGTCTTGTCTTTATTTTCTTTTTCATATTTCTTTTATGTGATTGCATGTGCGTAATGTGATTTCCTGTACCATTTTGTTTGATGTATCTCTCTCTTTGTGACATTCCTGTATTTGTCTCTACATTCTTCTACATGTCATAAACCTTTATCCTTTTCTTTTGTGCAGTGTTTCCTTTTGGGGATGATGCAAGGAGTCAAGACATTTAGGTATCTTCCATGTTGACCAAAGTTTTTCTTTATTTTTCACTCTCTTTGTGTCATTCTTCTTGTGCCACATATTATTATTTGGGGAATGATGACAATTTTGAGTTTTCTAAAAACATTATGAAAAAATATTGACCACGAATCCAG
The DNA here is from genome assembly GCA_007258455.2 of Sequoia sempervirens. Taxonomy (NCBI): domain Eukaryota; kingdom Viridiplantae; phylum Streptophyta; class Pinopsida; order Cupressales; family Cupressaceae; genus Sequoia; species Sequoia sempervirens. Next base: position 251 of record VDFB02273074.1, on the reverse strand, counting down.
TGGATCCCTTAGCGATTTTGGAAGTTTCATTTTAGGGGCAGCAATTTTTAATGACAGCTTCATTTGTAAACATATGAATTGGCACAGGGATTTCCAAATAAGCTCTCATGTCCTTTATATTGCTAGGATTTATCATTTGATACTTTAAAGTAATTGCTCACAACATGGTGTTTAGCAATTTCTTTAAAGCGGGGGCATACATTGACATTATTCTTTTTCAACTCATGTTTCATATTTCATGCGATGTATCT